>WBMW01004112.1:429821-476607 GCA_013396635.1 Penelope pileata | reverse complement strand
AAAAAAAAAGGCATTATAAATAGCTGCAGGCAGAACAGAAAGCTGTTGTGCTCAGTGCTGGTTTTATGATGCTGAGGTGAAGTTGGTATGAGTCACTCCTATAACTTACATGGGCATGACACAGACTTTTGACATTTCATATTTTCTTTTTCACTTACCAAAAGTTATAATTACCCATTGAAAGCTTGGATCCACTTTCTTTTGCTACCATTTAGTTGCTTTGTGTTTGGCATTTTGCCATTTTTCCAATGTACATATTCCATCTGGGTACTTTTCTGGCCCTTAGTGCTGTAATAGCTGAGTGCTCACAGGATTTATAGATTTTATTCAATCTGTATTTCGTATTGTGCTTGGCAATCAGAGACCCAGGGAGTCATTGCACCAGGTCACAGCCAAACAGACAACAGCACAACCAGGAACTGGAAGAGATGTATTTCAGCTGTGGGATCAGGTCTGTGCTTAAGCTCAACTTCCTTTTTAATCCAGCTTGGAAAGAAATGCTATTTAAGGGAGCTGAAAGACAGGGTGGAGGAGGAAACCCATGCTAACTTCACCCATGAAGTGGATCCCATCCTGTCCCTATTGCTAGCTAACTTTTCTAAGCAGCGTGTTGTGTCTTAAAAATAATACTACCTAATTCTGTTGCAGTGGCCAGCTCAAACAACTTGAAGAAGAAAGGAAAAGGAAAAACATTTATCAACTTCCTTTTTTTCCCCTTTAACCTCATCCTTTTTAGACAAACTCATATGAAAAAAAAAGAAATTCTAGGGTATTTTTGGCTTTCTTTCTCTGTATGTACACATATACCTGTGCATGCACACATACAATTGTGAGGTGGTATACAGAGTCACCCCTTGCACGTGCTTGGTAGGCAACACTCATCAAACAAGTCTTCATACAAAAAGTCTGATGGGTCATGTAGGGAGCTAAAATGTGGACTCTCTTACAGCTGTCAGAGTATATAAACACTCCAAGTGTGTAGTAACGCACGCACAATTTAGGAGAGCTCAGACAGGAGTTTTATCCACGACAATCGTAGTGGGAGGACGTTCTGCTCACCTCTTCTCGGCCAAGTGGCTGCAGAAACCTGGCTGTACACTGTGCTCTAGAGAAGACAGAGGTGAGGAAAATGGTGTTAGCAAAGTCAGGCATCTGTCCTTGGGAGGGATGTGCTCCAGACAGACATTTATGTGCTAATAAGGCCAAGTACCCATGCCTGGGAGGGGTGGGCTCCTTGGCTAGCCTCCAAACTGCCACAGCTCCAGGAGCCAACCAGTGGGTGAGGAGATGGCTCCAGGTGGGGCACACCCTGCCTTATCGCAGCTCAGAGGCAGGCAGCTGGGAGTAATCACAGACTGCCAGCTTCTAGCTGAGAGTAATGTTCTTCTAGTTAAGCTAAACTGCCTATCCAGACCGCTGGTATTTTGAATAATTTTACAGTCAAGGAGCAAAGCTCCAGGGCTGTGCCAAGCTGCAGCTGTCACAGGAAGCACAACAAGAGCAAGCAAGGTCCGCAGGATCGCATCTGTACACACACCAGGTTTTTGTCCCTTCTCCACCCCTTGGGCCACTGCTGTGAGATTCGCAGAAGTGAAGGCTGGTAGAATGTGACTGATGAGTAACATCAAAGCACTGAAACCAAAACCCCTGAGATGGAACCTGGACGTAGGGTGAGTGCCCCTGTTCTTGCTGGAGAGCCGTGTGGCTGCACAAATGAATGTGCCTGTGCAGGTTTTCACTGCCCTGGGGCTGTGAGATGGGCTCTCGTGTACCTTGAGGACCCTTGCATCCCTCTAAAAACGCATTTAGTTCCCCCACTTTTAAGTGTATATACTTTACTGGGGAGGTGTTTAGTGTTAAAAACGTGAAGATTCAACCTTTCTGAGCTCAGATTTACCTTCCTACAACCTACTTAGAAAGCTGAAAAGGATGTTGATCAGCCATGTAGCTGCTTCTTTATTTCACAAGAAAATATTAAAAATAAGGCAACTGAAGAAGATAACTACTTTTTACTGCACAGGGAATACAGAATATTTCATTTCCTTGTCATCCTTGAAGACTAAGCAATCCAACAAGAAAATATTACTGATCATGAGACAGTGCTTAATTACCAAGAAATCACACACATGTAGCTCATGCCTGGAGCGTGTACTGCTTTAAAATAATTGCTTGCTTTTCAATTTTTTGATTATTTCAGGAAGGGACATTTTCATTGGTTATACATACCAACCAAGTTGTGTTTCCTTTTGAGCCTGAACCTCTGTATTCTTCCTATTGTTAGACATGGTCTGGAAAAACAGATTTAGATAGGACTGCCATTTGCAGCTGCTGGGGTGGGTATCCCTTGGTCCACACCACTGTCAGAAGCAGGGTCTGAACCCTTAGTTTTTATCTTTCTGTGGGTGTAGGTAAGCAGGGGGAATGGCAGCGCTGTTTGGGCTCTGGAAAGGAGCTGGTTAGTGCTGCACTGGGAATAGCTGTGTGTTTATAGCTGCTCTGCAAAGACACTCAGCATGCTGTACGACATCAGCTGATGCTTTTGCAGTCCGGGCAAGGATGGAATTAATAAATGACGAAGAAGCGTGTTTCAGGTGTGTCCTTATGGGCAAGATCTACAAGATGGGCAGCTTGCAAGATGGACTTTGGCAAATCTGTTCGGTTTTCTGTGCCTCTTGATCTGTGAATGACAGAAAGCAAAACGGAGTTCTTTTGTAAAATACCTTGTAATAGCCATTACTATTAATATCTATTACTATAAAATACAAGAAGCATGGCATGATGTTATCTATTGTCCTTTTCTTAGGACATTCTCAATAATTTTGCATTCCAAATGATTTTGCCTATTTCAAAGGACATTAAAAAGCTTCTTTTCCTAATTATCTACAAAATTATTATTTTAAAATGCTTCTTTCCTTACAACATGGTATTGGAGTGCTGTGTGCATCAAAGGTGCTATTGACATAGTCAGTGAGATATTTTTAGCCTAGTGGAAAAAATAAAATCTTGAGAAAGGTCAGTTCTTTCACTGTGCTAATTAAATTGCTTTGGAAGGAGATTATATCACGATGGTGACCAGCAAGCTAGCCAGAACAGACTCCAGTCCGCAGTAGGTTGCTTTTGTGAAAGTGTTGGTGTAAGAATGGCTGGCAGGGATTGGCAAATACGCTAATAGATTGCCAGTGAGTCATTCAACAGAAGATTTCTTTCTCTGATGTTTTCATTTCACAAAAGAAGGGAAAACAGACATCTTAAAAAAGATCATTTTCGTCCACTTTTTATTACATGTCTTATTAACTGAGTGCAGCATTGTGTATGTGCTTTTTGGAAAGAAAACGTACTGTTTACTGGGAGTGTGCATGGTGATGCTTGTTAATGACAGCCGTCAGCCTACATTTTTGGAACGTGTGTTTCTAATACAACTTTCGAAAAAATGGGGATGCTCTGAATAAATGATGAGACAGTATTTTTCCTCCTCAGGTGTGAGTGGGCTGTTGCTGTATCAAATTTACAATAGCAGACTGAAAACACAAGCGTTCTCACCACAGCTTCCTCAAGTTTACTCAGCAAACCCAGCTTCCAAGGTACTCAGAACTCAACATTATTTTCCCTTTCCCGCCCGTGTTGATTCCTCCAGCATCTTATTGTGCCCAGATGGCCAGGAACGTTCCTCAGTTCTGTTTTTTAAAAATCTTTCCTTTTGTCAGGGGCCTTAATCAACGGTTGGCTGTTCTTCAGCAAGAGATTGCAGCCTGATGAGCAAAGCAAAGAAACGAATCCGGGACAACCACAAGGTGGGGTTAGGTCATTTAGGATCTGACCAGTCCACAGCGTGAATCAACGGTCCCACCAGCCTTCACCTCCTTCTCTCTGAAACCCTCTGCACTTCTGTAGTATGTATTTTCTCTTAATAAAAGTGTCTTCCTTCGTTAGAAAGGAGAACTCTGCTCAGCCACCTTTTGTCTCCTATCTCCACCAATGCTAATTGCAACAATCATCCTTTAGTCCTGTTGTCTGTGCTGTGTACATCAGCAGAAGTCTCTGTGCTGATATTTCTGGCTATGGATAGATAAACATCTCATTTTTCCAAAAGCCTCTGCCAATCTCCTACAGATCACTTTGGTAATTCAGAAGATATATTTGCTGTTAAAACTAAGTTTTGTTGATGCCCAATTAACAGCATCAGGAATGTGTAATCTGCTCAGCCAGGTGACTGTTACCGTCAAATGACCGTAAACACGTCTTAATGCGTTCATGAACAGACGGCACAAGTTGCCTAGGACACGTCTCCTGCCGTAGTGGAATTTGTCCTCTTAGATGAGACAGTCACTGCCTTTCAAAACCCAGATTTTTATAAATATCTGCACAAAGCAATTGGTTAACTCTGGACTAAATTACTGCTTTAACTACAGCAATGAAGAAGATGAAAGGGGGGGAGGGCAGCCTGCGTATCATGTTAATTGTCACATGCTCAATGGGAGTTCCCAGGGCGGGTGTGAGAAATCCAGGAGCAAATGATTTTGCAGGAAAAGATCAAGAGTCAAATCCAGGTGCCAAAGTCAGGGACCCAGCAAAAGGGCACTGTGGTTGGGATTGGCTGGGATTTCATTCAGGAAGATTAGATTTAGAATCTGAAGTAACTTGTGAACCGTTTGAAAGTATCATCTTTAAACTCGAATTAATTGCCAAAATCTGCCGTCAGTCATCAGAGGTGCTGAAAGTGGACCTATATCCACGTGGACATTACTGTCCATTCCAAGATGCCTTCTCGCTGATGACTCGGATGTGCAGAATCACAGCCCAACATTTCTAAGAAGATTTCACAGCAGCTGTAATTACATGGTGAAGTGCACACTAACAAGCTGCATCTACTCAGTATTAAGGATTAATGATCTGAGCTTTTAGTATTTGCTTCTCCACAGGGCAGCAAATTCTCCAAAATCATGCTTCAATAAATGCAAAAAGTGTGTCAGACAGCATATGTAGAATATTCTTATAGAAATGATTCTTCTTTTCCCATTGTTTATCCCCACTCCCATGCTGTCTTCACCACGTCCTCCTTACCGTTTTCTTCCCATGCACTGTGAGCTCCATCACAAAACAGGCTCCCAACCTAGTTCTTTCCTTTTGTATCCCCATGCTACCCTTTTTACACAAAACCTGTGGTCTTTCTTGTACCTTTAACTCTGATCAGCTGTCTCTGACCTGGATGGCCAGTCTGCCTCAGTCTGGGTCAATTGGTTTTTGTGTGCAGATTTTAAGCCTTCTCCAAAGCCACGTGCAGTTGCAAGAGATTTAAAAAAAAAAAAAAAAAGAAAAAGAAAAAAAAAAAAAAAAAAAAATTTTTTAACAGGGAATTGGTTGGTTTTAAAAAAAAAAAAAAAAAAAAAACCAGCAAAACAGCCACCATCTTTTTGGACCTTCTGGTAGATCTTTGTCATCTCACCTCTGGCTAGGCAGTGTATGAGCAGATGCTGGTCCAGTTCATCACTGTGATGAACCAGAGCAGAGGGAGCTTCAGCCCTCTCATTTGGTCAGATTTCATTTTAAAGAGACTTGCTGCTTCAAAGCAAGCCCACATCTCTGTGTTGTGTCACTCGTAGATGAAATTTTGCACAGGCAGCAAATCCTCAGCCACTCTGTAGCTCCCCAGCAAGCCTGCAAGATTGTAAAACCCTTAAAAACAGGATAAAAATTCTAACCATAAATGCAACCAAACCTTTCAGGTAGGGTTTTGATGTCTGTTTTTGGTGAAAGCTCCTTAAAAACATTTCCATACCTATTTAGTAGCAACAGCATGGATCATTTGATTCTGTGATTTTTATTTGCATGACTGTGGGACTGAAGCGCACCGATGGGTTCATGCAGGCACCAAACTGTCCCTTTGCACGACCATCACACCTCACACACCTGCTCCTCCCAGATGGACTGAAGTTATCCATCTGAAGCACGTTAAGGCAGACAAAAAGCTGTAAGAGAATGGGAAATATTGTTGCAATATGGGGAGACCTGGGCTGCCTGGGTCATGTAGGCTGGATGCTCCACAGCTGCGCTGGGCTCCAGCATTCAGTGTCCAGTCTGGCATCCAAACATTGATCCCTCCTCCTCTCCTGGAATACACACCCAGCTGTCAGGCTCGCTGCCCAGCTAAGATATCTGCATTCTGAAAATACACTTTTCTTATTATGATGTTTCTGTGGCTGTCTGCATGAGTAAATCTTAGAGTCAGGCAATGCTCGAATAGTTTGGCACATATAATTTATTTAGTGTATTCAGGAATACTAAGCATCATGCTTTCATCAGTGGAAACGGCTGATTCTGAATGTGTTTTTTGTCTTGGCATTTAGGGTTATATGTAAATGGTGTACTTATGTGTAAATTTCAAATAAATTGCTCTGGTTTTTGTTTCTTTTTTAAGAACAGTCAGCCAGACTGAGACAACTGGCCTAGCAACTCAGACACAAGGGGAAATGTGGGAGGGAGAGAAAAGGCAGCTCTGCATGGAAATGGCTGTGTTGTGCGTGTCCTGTCACCTGCCCGCGGAGCTGTCACCTCCTGGAGGACAGTGCCAAGCCGGCTGCTGGCACTGCTCCATCAGCACTGTCAGCTGGCTTTCCCTCTGACATAGAGTGCTCGGGGCCCCTTCCACCTGCACGGCTGTAAATCACAAGCAGACCCAAAGAATGATGGGTCAGTCAGAAAAGAGTGCAAGAACAAATGAATTTTTTTTTTATATGAGCTTTCCCTTTTATTTTACCTTACCCCCCTTCTAACGTTCTGGGATCGCTCCCCTTGGGTTTGTATCATTGCAGTGGATGCCCTTGGCTCAGCCTCCCCCAAGGTCCCACTCGATGTCCTTGCTCAGGGAAGGCCCCTGTTGCTGCTGGTGACACCCAGGGGCAACCCAGAGGCTCTTGGTGCCCTCAGAGGCTCCGCTCCCACTGTCCAGCTGCAGTTCTGCCTCTCTGTTCCTGAGAAACAGCTAGAAACATGTTGGTACCCACGTTGAGAAACAGAGTGTTTAGTATGCAGAAAGCTTCTCCGTTTTTTTTTTTTTTTTTAAATTTTAATTGGAGAGTCAGAGAGAGCTGTAACGCTGAGAAGCCATTATGCCACAGCCTGTCAGCTGCAGTGCTGGCGGGCGGCTGTCTGCAGGTTGTGCCTTTGGTTTGCTGATAGGAACCTTGCACAAAGAGTATCTCCAGTGTTAATCAGGCCCTCTGAACCAGCCTGCCGGCTCCTCTGGAGAAGGCAAGCAAAATTCCAGCCCTGATTGCAAGTCTCCCAGCTCCTGGCGGGGAGCAAGGAGGATGGGAATCAAACCCTGGGGCTGGTTTCTAATTAGGAAGACAATGAGACATTTGAAACGAGATAGCTGCAATTACAATGAGAGGCACTACAGGGATCAAGAGAAATACTTCTTCATAAGAAGAGGCTGATGCTTCTCTCAAAGGGAACAGTAGGGCGGGGAGGTGGGGGGAAGGTAGTCTGCCTGAAATAGACTAGCAGTAGAAATCGGATAGAAAACTCGGTGTGCAGGGAAAAATCTCCTCCCAGCTTATAACTGATTTCAAAGGAATCAAGGCTTCACTGAAAAAATAAAGGAGTATTGTTATTCTCCCATCTTGGTTAGCAATATATTGATATTTTTCTCTTACCTTCATGTTGGAAACAGCATATATGACTACTCTGAGAATTTTCCAAGATTTGTGAAGGAACACAGGACTGCTGTGACATTTGAGAAAGACAAGACAATATTTAAAAATCCTGGCAGTGAAGATTTAGTGGTCCTTCAGCCGACTCTTCTCTCAGGTCAGCGAGCCCATCTCGGCTGCTCATGGGCGTGAGCAGAAGCTCATGACTGCGCATGACGCAGAGGGTTGCTGTCACTGCCTTGCTCGCGTCACTCACACCTTCTCGAAAAGCAAGGCACTAGCTGGGAAATGAAAAGGGGCTCATAGACACTGGTCACTCACTCGTGCTCATATCAAGCAGCAGGGGAGGAGGGCAAGTGTTAAGTATTCAGTCACGACCAATGACAGCTGAGATGAGGACTTCTGTTACCAAAATTTCTGATAAATAAATTCTTCCCCAAATCNCCCAGCTCCCTCAGCCTTTCCTCACAGGAGAGGTGCTCCAGCCCTCTGATCATCCTGAGAGCATTGTTAGGAGGAAAAAATTTATTTTTCCATGCCTAACAGTCTGGAAGTTACTGGTATCTATAATTTTCTAATGCCATTTTATTCACAATACAGCTTGGAAGTGACCTGTTTGTCTCAGGAAGCTGGAGATGAGATTTCAAGCATCTGAAGAATACTGCTTCAGCATATGTTGAGTGCAGAGCAGCTGACATTTCCCTAAAAGTTACTTGGAAGCAGCACTAATTATCATATTTTTCTGAGATTTTATGAGTGGCGTCAATGCTGAAAAAAAATGAAGTCAATATGGAGAAGAAGGTTTTGCTGGAAATGCCGAACAGAGCTCAGAGCTGTAGAAGTTAAGGTCAAAGAAAAAGGGAGTGCATAAGATAAATTCCTTCTGACAGCCTTCTTGGTGCAACAATGCTGGGTGTCACAGAAAAGCAGAGGTTTCCAACTCTAAAAATAAATTCAAAGTAGAGCATCATGAGAGCACAGTGCAGCAGCAGCCATGGCACTTTCCTTGATCTCCCCAAAGCTTCGACAGGAAGGATTCAAGCCTCTGCATTTCATATGTTGTTAAAATTGAAAGCCTCAAAACAAGCAGCCAACAAGTATTTTGACATGAAAAACCTGCCTTAAGGGGTTCTGCTTATTCACATACATGTTCTTTCTTCTTTCCTACTTCTGCACTGTTTTGAGGCTCTTAGGAATACAGCAGTGTTGAGTCCTCTCACAAAGAGCCAGAGTGCAACCTTGATTCTCATCTATTTTAGATCAAAGAAAGAGAAAAAGAAGAAACAGGAGAATAGTACAGAGAGAGCACACTGAGGTGTTTAAAAAAACCCAAACCCTGGGATCAAGCACCTCTTTTTGTTAGAGGAGTGTGGCAGATAGGAAATAGGCTGCAATTAGACAGCTGCCTCAAGAAAGGACAGCAGGGGACCTGTGACCCAGAACTGTCCTGGCCCCACAGCACCAACACTGGTCACAATCAACGAATAACTCTCTGGCAGCCCCATGACACAGCCCAGAGAGGAGAAATCAGCAGACCACAGCGAGGCGATGGAACACACGTGCTCCCCAAAACCTGCAAACCTCCTTGCTGCTGCCTGGAGCTGGCCACATCCCTGGCTCCAGCCGCCCTGTCCTCTCCTCTGGGGTGCAGACCCACACACCATGCTGCTCCTGAGGCCACCTGAGAGAAAAAAGAGCATGACTGATATCAAAGTGACACAGCTGTGAATTTCCCTGGTTTTAGATTACCATTTTACTCCGTTTTAGGCACATGCACATTTGGAGGAGCAAATCAAAGCTATTTTCACCTTTTCCATTAAATAATGCCAGCATGATCAAAGACAGAGAGGAGACTCCATATATACAAAATATTTTATCTCTTGCCTTTATTAAAGCTTAACAAAGACTTTTAACGAATTGTAGAAATTAGGATGGACAAGTACTTAGCTGAAGATCAGAATAGAATTTGTGTTCAGCAAAGCAAACTCTGTACTAATAGCCTACGTACGTGAAGAAAACATCTCTGTAACATGGCACAAGGAAGAAGGCACTTCAGTGACCTGGGTTATCATGGCTGTCTGAAAAGCTGGAGCTGACTCATCTCTGCCTTGCTCTCCCTTTGCAGAGAGCTGCAGCAGTAGATATATTAATAGCTGTACAACATGTCATCGTGCCTCTTCTCTGCGACACTGACTGCTCAATCAGTAGGGGAGACTTACAAGTTCTCTCTTGTCCACATAAATACCAAATCCAGCATTTAGTTCAGCCACACTTCTGCTATTTAACTGGAGACAGGAACTCACCTTCCCTAGCACCAGCTCTGTGACAGGAAAGGTAACCTCCACTGGAAGGCTGGGGCAGGTGCAGAGAAACTGCAGCAAGGTTGGCAAGGTGTCTGGAAATCGTTTACCTCCAGCACAGGAGAACAACAGGGTAAATGCAATGCATTGGTGAAAATTACGCTACAGACATGGCGTAATAAGTGCAACTTCAACCTAAGTGTTTCTGCTGTGGAACATAATGAATTCTCTGCCCTTCTGCAAACACAATTATCCCTTAACATTTTTAATAGATAATAATTATTATTATTTGCCCCAAATAGAATCTATTGATGCTGTTTCACAGACATATGTTCACTTTTGTTCAGTATTGGCAAAGTGCACTGTAGAAAATGGGATTTAAAAGCTCTGAGCAACAGTGACTGTTTTTTATCTGTTGTTATTTTGCCCACTTTGTTCCCCCATTGTAGGGCAAAGATAACTTGCTCTGAGAGAAAACATCAAGAAAATAAGCTTGAAAACTGACTTACAATGGATAAGAGAAATGCAAACCACTGAATTTTTCTGTTAACTCACTGTCTGGACAGAATAATGGCTCAGATTTCGGGATGCCCACATTTTGTCCATCCTGCTGCACAGACTTCAGCGAGTCACTGCATTTCCCCACTTCTCCAATTTCCTTCTTCATAAGAAGAAATAACAATTCTGATTTTCATTGTAAAGAGTAAGCTGATTAATCACTCTGTATTAATAGTAGATCTTTTAACTTCTCCCTAAGGAAATTATGTGAGAGCGTCACAGTACTTAAAATAATTGGAATTTCTTCTCATGATTTTCTTTGCATCCAAAAAACCAGAAGGTGTCTATTTTCTTAGGATTATTTTGATCTATGACATTTGGCTTTTTCATTTGAAATCTAGGTGCTGACAAACCTTTTTCAGAAATTACGTTGGAACTTCAGTTCTGAACAGGTTTGGGGCTTTTTAAAAAACTCTTTTAACTGGCACAACATTGCAGGACCTCTTATCCCCATGTCTGTGGGGCTGCTTCATAGTCCTGCTTCACTGTTTTCCCAAGTCAAAAGGCAGGGTAGAAGCCTCCTGCCAGAAACAGAGATTGACAGCCTCTGTCACCACTGACCTTCCACAGAAAATCACCTGCCCTGGAACTGCAGTCAAGAAGGCATTCCAACACACAGAGAGAGAACAGGGCATGATACCAATCTCTGCAAACATGGCACTGGCATGTGGGTGCCTGAAGAGCATCTCACTGATAAATAAGACAATGTCTGTGAATATTTACTACTCTGGGAATAGGACAGATTTTTGTAGATGGAAGCAATTTGGNAGGGAAGGGAAGGGAAGGGGAAACAGAATCCCCTGCTAAGGGAAATGGTTTTAGACCTGCCTTCTCTCTCTTGCCTGACTTTTGTCTTGAGATTTTCTGCAATAACTGCTAATTACAAGAAGTGTAATAATAACATGAACAACAGGGTCACTTTGAATTCAGCAGCATCTTCAAACCACCCCCTCACGTCTCTGAAGTCAGCTGGGTAGGTGATACATGCACTGAGATAGTGCAAACAAACATCTGCTTCTGTGGGTGTGTGCTTACTGTGCAACATGCTCTGGAATCTAATTGGGAATTTCCAGGCGTATATCGTTCACGCTTTCTCCAAAATAACTTTTAAGTATAAAGTGTATGAATTAATCATCCTTTTAAGCCAGCAAAAGCTGTGCTATATCTGTTCAATCACAAGATAGTTATTTCTGTCCTGGGTATTCAGGATGCTGAGTAAAATGGAATATTTTTGTATTTTCTTTTTTTGTCAAGAGGAATTTCCAGCTTTAAGAAGTAAAGCTGTTGATTTTGGCGCAGATTGGCAGACAGCAGTGCAGGAAAGATTCAGCAGAAGAGTTGTTCTATGGAGAGTGGAGAGTGGGGCTGATTCTGGTTTTTGGCTGTTTCACAGCTTCACACAACACTGAGGCAAGAAGCACAACAGCACAAGTGTCCTGCAGTTCAGAGCCTGGATGTTCCAAATAGGAACATCACTCCATTGTGTCTCCTTGTCGCTGCTGAGGACAACCACTGCACCGCGCAGGCACCAGCTCAGACGGGATGCAGTTGACTGTTCTGGTTGTGCTGTTGGCCATGTTGCACCATGCAGTTAGCCATTCTGCTGTGAATTTTATGGTCATTTAAAACAGGTCTACAATGTAGTGTGCAGTGCAGAGTGCCATCTGTGAGCATGATCCAGGCAGGCAAGCACGTTGAGCTTGCGGATCAACTGCGAGTCTGCCCAGGTTCCTTTGGTCTACCTGTAAATGGGGATCCTTGCTAGCACGGGACCCGCATGCTGAGTGCTGCAAGCACTGACCTGCACTGAGTGCTGCTGTCAGACCCACTGCAAGAAGGAGTGAGCTGCAGTGTGCATGAGGTAATGGGAGGCATCCCCATCCCCATCTCTCACGGCAATGCGGCAGTAGGGTGACTGTTAGCAGAGTGCTTCCAACTAAATAACGTGAAATGGAATGCAAGAAAAGGAGATTTTCTTTTCTTTTTGACAGAGAGCAGGCTTTTAAGCAGTCCTTGCAACAGTGAATGTAAGCAGCCGTTCACAACGCTATAGCATTTCTGATGGCAATGAAAGTTTCATTGTCGTGATGTGAGTCGAAGAGAAAGATTCATACAAATACTGGCAGATTAGTGAAAGGAATCTCTGCTTAAAATTCAGCCTGCTTCACTCCTTATTCAGAAGCAGTCATTTGATATTGGAGGCTGTCTTAGCAGTTCCATCAGAATGGTACCTTTTAGTTAAATGGCATGAAGTTTTTACGCGTTATCGTCTGGAAATATGGTAGAATACAAAATACTGGTCAAAAAAATCATTGTAATGATTAAATCATTTTAATGATTTGAATCTTTTAATGAAGAAAACTGTTAAAAGAGTTCAGAAAAAAGTGAAATGTCTACAGCAAATCAAAGATGAGCTGGTATGGATTGCCATCTATATTGATTTTGCTTTCTGCTTAGCAACAGGACTTCATGTTGGTTATACAAAAATACGGAGAAACCTGCAAATGTCCCCTTGCTGATGTAAAAACAGATAAAATATATCTATATATAAAACTTGATCTAGAATAGCACTGATGTCAATCTCATATTGAACAGTTACTGAATAGAATGATGCAAGCCATAAAATAATAAAGCAAATCAGTGGAATTGGTAGGAAACTAAGTGGAAGCTCATTCTTGTATTTGAATTAGGCTTTGCCTTTAATTTGATTAAATAAATCTTTATATGGAGTGTATATCATAGTCAACAGAAAACAGAACAAAAAGAAGACACAGAGATGGAAAACAGCTTAGAAAAATGAACAATTCGTAATGACCTATTTCAAAGAACATGGTTTATTAAGATTATGTACATTTTTATATGAAACAAACATTTATTTGATTTTGGTGACATTTTATATCTCCCTTTCTAATGACACTTGATTGAGTGTATTCGCCAGAAAGCACAATTTTGCCCGTGGCTAGACATGATCATCCTGGAAGATGTGGAAGATGCTTTGCGTTTTCTGCTGTCATTGGAATTAAGTTTAGCTTTTTGAGAGCTAAATTTTCTTTGCTTACATGATCTGCCTCTTCTGCTCTGCATGGCTCTCTCTCCTGTCTTGACAGACCTATCTGATGGCATTCTGCTCTGCCTAAACTGTGTTTTCTTAGGGAATAGAATGGAAGTTTGCTCTTCCTTGGACTCATCCATGCTAGCTAAGGAAATCACAGCATGTCTTTTGTATGCAGAAGAAAAAATACCTAAGATTATTTGGCATGGGAAAGATGGTTGAGGGAAGATTAATTTTAAGAAATATATCCTTCTCCTTCTTTAGTGGCTTCCCTCAAATACAGGATGAGAATAAATAATCTAGCGACATTTGTAGGTGTTACTGTTATAAATTATACAGGAAAAAGTTCTTCAGATAACTTACAGTCACCCTGTGGCATTCAATATTAGAAAAAAACAGTCACAGAGCTCAGCTCATGTTACGTGCTCAGTTCAATAATCCTGATGCACATGCCATAGGGGCAGTTTTCCTGCCCATTTAAAGAACGCAGAGTCTCCCTCCATGCCCCATCGGCACAGCCCACTGCTCCCTGGGTGGCTGCCAGTCCCAAAGCGCTTGCAGGGATCAGCTCTCTCATACTCCAGCATGCGATGCTGAGGCAGCAAAGCCTGGGAAGGGATGTTCCATCTTTTCACAGCTCCTCTGTCTTTAACTGCAGATGTTAAAAGTCCTAGATCTCAGTGTGTACAAAGGGAACTAGCTACAACTGTGATCATTTATAAATGCTGATGTTATATCATAGTGGGTTGAAAAAGACAAACAAACAAACAAACAAATACCACAGAGCACTTCCACCCTGCTTCATCCCGGGCCCAACTTCAGTGCTTCACTCATGACTCTCCTCCTCCCTGCCCAATGGCAGGGCGGTAGGGAGCATGGCTGCGGCCAGCCCACAACAGTTCTCTTCTGCCACTTCTTCCCCCACAGATCTCTGGTACTTTGTGGTGGGCATTCTCCAGCAGCTGCAACTCCCACATGAAATCCTGCTCCTGCGTGGGCATCAATGTATAAAGGACTGTCCAGAGCCCGTTCTTCCCATGTATGCATGCCTGACCCAGCATTAGAATGATTTCCCTCACATCTTTAATTTCTTTGAAAAATGTGGGCTCTCTGTAATCACTTGCCAAGCACGTGGGGCAGAGGGCACGTGTGACCACAGTGACTCCACTCACTCTCATTGTGACCACAGTGTCTTCCACAGTACTTGCCTTACTGTGCCCCTGGAGTGCTGATATTCCCTGACAACTTCAAACTGGAAACAAACTAAGTTATTTTTCCCCAACTTGCTTCTGTTTTGCCCATGAAAGCAATTTGTAAATGATATCCCAGTCCCACACAGCAGGGAGGGAGGTATAAGGAGCTGTTACTGGACATGGCAGGATGAAAGAGACCTGTGCCTATGCAAACCTGCTGTGGAAATCCTGTGATTTTACTGGTGCATCTTTAAAGCATTGTCTAAAATGCATGTCCTATCCCGACAAATTATATTTGCCTTGGCTAGCACACTGCTGAGCACTAATGCTTTCCACTATCATGCATGCCATGTATGCACAGAAGGGTTGGCTCCGTACCTGAACAGCAGCTTTGGTCAGGGGCAACTGATGTGCCCTTGCTTTATTGTAGCTGAACCTCAGCTCAAAGAATGTTTTAAAACTGCTTTCCAGCATTCAGTGGTGCTCTAGTAACTTAAACACTTGTGCCTTTTCCAGATTATTTTATTCATTTGATGTAACTCAGGATTTGACTTACTGGACAAAAGTACACAGGGAGCCCTTGAAAGCATCCAAATGCGCTGTGTGGCTGTCACTTAGTAATAATACAGGTTCGGAAACACAGGCACTTGTGTGCTGCCCTGAGGAAGGGTAAAGCATGGGAACAAGCCTTGCCCATCCGCAGCCTGACACTGCTTTGGCTGTATTGGTCAAACCAACACATGCACATTTTGATTTCAGTTTAAGAGTGGTGAGATTTAGATTTAGTCTTCATTGACCTTATTCGAGGCCAAGTTAAATATGTTAAACTGAAACAAGAATGGCGAGAGAGGAATTTTCCCTCATTTGAAGAAATCAGCCTGATTTCTGTCAAGCTGTGTGGAGGGTGAGGGGCATGTCCCACTGAGGTGGCCTCCAAAGGGCAGTCAGGTACCATGGCAAACGGGTGGCAGTGGAGCCCGGGCAGGGGGGACACAAAGCCCTCCTGTGAGGAGAGAGATGCTCACCTGCTCTTGGTTAATGACAAATGGCATTGGTTGGTGGCAAGTGCTGCCCTCCCTCTGTGGAATAGGCTGACCATGGAATAACAGCTCTTACTTACCACAGAAACGTAACAAAAAATGTGTTTTCTACAATATACCTTTCTTCTTTTCCCTTATGCGCGTACACTCTGGGCCTAGGATGCGTTTTGGCAAGAACTTGTAGTTTAATTTCTCATCGTTTACTTTAGTGAGACCACCTTTCCTCACACAAGAAAACTTTTCTGGATTTTTAACCTAAAATCATCACTTGTTGTCAATTTTTGTTACTTAACAGTCATGTATGTAGTAGCTTACAAACTAACAAAAAAAAGAATACATTGATTTTTTTTCTTCTATACCTTTTATTTTTCTCTTGTTGTGGTTTAATCTGTTTACCTATGTATTTATTCTCTTATCTCACGTATTCATGTTCTCCGTTCTTTCCTATCTTTTCCCTTTTACAGCACATTTAGAGGAAGAACACTGTATAACAGCTGTTTTTAATTGATTAATCGTTGTATTTAGCCTTCTAAGAAGACTTCCAGAAAAATATCCCCTTTAAATTAATTGTCCAATGAAAACTGTAATTTTGAGTTCTCATAAACGTTTTCCTCAACACTGAATATTATTTACACTGTTATTAAAATACAATTTATTGGCCTTCACTTAGGGTTTTACTGCAGAGCTTGCAAGTGAGGACAATTAAGTCCTTTACTGCAAGTAAAATATTGCTGAAAGTATAACCCCTAAATGTAGAATTCTATAGTGTTGAGCTTTCTATCCATTTATGTGAAATTAACAAAGCATTTCCCTAAAATATTTCCTCTGACCACCTCTGCTGTCTGGATTATGAACAGGTGTGAACGTGCAACCTCCTCTCCCTACTGCCAGAAGAAGATTATTTTGGCATTCCTTCTCCTCCAAAAATTAACCTTATTGCTGTATTTCTGTCTCCTCCAGGTCTGCCTGTGCATTTTCCAGGCTTTTTGCTTGAATTAGTTTGAGACATACAGTAAACAAAATTAGCCAGGTTTCTACAAATGGACAGTTGTTCACCAACTGCTTCCTGCTTGCATAAGCGCGCGCAGTGGGTAATGCGTGGTGTCATTAGTCCCCTGTTTAGCTGCATGTATGGCTGGGAGGGCATGTTTGCGTTTCATTTGAACAGATATGATTAGCTGTTCTCAGAGCTCCTCTGCAGTAACACTGAAAATGTGTCATGCGCTATTACCCAAGCAAATGTAATGCCCCCAGAATAAACATGCCCCACTAGTTTGCAGGCAGTAATTGAAGGAAAAACAGGTGTTTCCCATATTCTGTGTGATTGCCTACACATAGGGCTTTTATAATATCCTTCAATTACTTCGGAGCATTGGCTCCTGCAGAAAAAGAAATAGCGTTACCGAAGAAGGGTGGGTTTCAAGACTGTTCTTTGGTCTACAGCCAAATTAAATACAAACAACGCAGCCCTCTTTAGTATTTAAATAATTAAACTGCACCAGCTACTGTGTTACCCATCAAACTGTGTTTCCAGCCATTCTTGGTTTAAAATGCGGTACTCCAGCTTAGCAAGATAAAACTAAAAGCAATACAAAATGCCATTAAAGTCTTGTTAACCGCCTCAACTGGAACTTTCAACAGAATCAATAAAATAACATTGACACCTGCCTAACAGGTTGCTTTTATACAGGTTGAAGTTTTGTCGTGCAGCACCACTGAGCTCCCGATCTCTGTCTCAGATCTGGTGGCCCTGCAGCGTTGCTAACAGGCAGGGTTTTATGAGATGCAGGCAGAAATGTCGGCGGCCACTTTCCATAACGCATGTATCTCAGCAGGTTGCTCTTCTTGGTGAATGCACATGGATGAAAGACAGGAGGAAGGTGACGTTGCTCCTGCCAGAGCTATCACAGAGCAGCTCCTCAGCAGTCAGGGTGAAAGTCAGAGGCATTCTGCAAATCTGGCAGTGGACCTGGCCCTGGTGCTAATCAACAGCAGGCTGAAAAGCCACTCTTAGTTCATGAAAGCTTGTAACGCAAGGAGTACTCAAATCACTTAAACTCAGATTGGGCTGATTGCTGATCCTCTGGGTCCGTGTGTCAGCAGTCCATCACCTGCACAGCACAGAAGTGCTGCCTGATGGTCTAAGGGCTCCACTTGGTGCGCATGGCCTCTGGTGCTGGCACTGGGCACCACTGAGCAGAGCCTGGCTCCATCCTCTTTGCATCTCCCTCCAGGTGTGGATGGGCATTGGTGAGATCCCCCTAAGCCCCCTCCAGTCTGAACGTCCCGGATCTCTGGCTTTTCCCATAGGAGATATGCTGCTCCAGTCCCTTGATCATCTTTGGCGGCCCAACACTGGCACTCTCCAGTACATCCATGTCTTTTATTTGGGAACCCAGAACAGGACACGGTACTCCAGGTGACACAGTACGCACCAGCACTGAGCAGAGGAACACCTTCCTTGACCTGCTGGCAATACTTTGCCTACTGTGGCCCAGGACACCATCAGCCTTCTTTGCTGCAAGGGCACACCGCTGGCTCACACTCAGTTTGGTGTCCACTGGGACCCCCAGGTCATTTTATTCCATCTTTGTAGCAGAGTGGCTCCCAGCACATCCTGGTGCTGAGTTTCGTCCTGCAAAATCAAAAAGGTCAATTCTAGGAAGTGACAATCAAAATGAATTTGCTCTCTGGCAAACGTGATTATGTATGACCATTCTTCATCAAAAAATTTTTCAAAACATTAACATGATAAAATGATGGGCTCTCCCTGAAACTTCACAATTTTTTTCTGCAGAAGAAATTGTGTTTTATTGCCTTTGTTTTTTCATTACAATCTGTTCCTTTTTATCTTTGCTTTTTCTCCATTTGTCTCACTAAGACAATCATTCCTCTTCTACAAGGTACACAAAAATGGAGGAATACACCTTTATCTCTTTAAAGTTTCACTTAAGTGACAGCTTTCTCACATAATGAGTCTCAGGGTTTCATGCCTGTGCTTCCTACCTTGCAATCAATGTTTCTTTGGATACCCGCTGCCATCCAGGACTGATAAAGCTCCCGAGCTTTCCAGCCGTTCCCCATCTGGCAGACTGTGTGTCTGCACTGTTCTGACTGATCTCACAGAAATGGGGTGGGATGGATCTGCTGCTGGCGTGCGTGTGGTGAAGCCCAGCAGCGCCAGCTGGAGCAGAGTGAACCCCAGCCCCTGCACCCCAGGTTTCCAGCAGAGCCCTTCCTGACCAGCACACGCTGCAACAAACAGGAGCAGGTGCCCTGGGTGATGCCACAGCAGCTAAGCAGCAGGTCAGGCTCAAAAACGAGTCTTGGGGCTTGAACGTGAACTACCCAGTGTGAGTGCTTCAGCCCTACTAACAAGCAGAGGAGCAGAATGTTGTGCATGAGCACTTGGCTTTTCACAGCCAGTCTGTCTCCTTTGTCAGGGACAAATTTTTGAAGGATCGGAAATCTGAGTGTAAAAATACAGCAATAGCTTGAAATCTATACAAGCTTCTTGAGAGGGAGGAGGAAAAAAAACAAAACACACACAAAAGAAATCAATTAAGCTCCTGGAAATAGTGTCTGTGGCTATAGTGGGGGCAANAAATCACTTAAACTCAGATTGGGCTGATTGCTGATCCTCTGGGTCCGTGTGTCAGCAGTCCATCACCTGCACAGCACAGAAGTGCTGCCTGATGGTCTAAGGGCTCCACTTGGTGCGCATGGCCTCTGGTGCTGGCACTGGGCACCACTGAGCAGAGCCTGGCTCCATCCTCTTTGCATCTCCCTCCAGGTGTGGATGGGCATTGGTGAGATCCCCCTAAGCCCCCTCCAGTCTGAACGTCCCGGATCTCTGGCTTTTCCCATAGGAGATATGCTCCAGTCCCTTGATCATCTTTGGCGGCCCAACACTGGCACTCTCCAGTACATCCATGTCTTTTATTTGGGAACCCAGAACAGGACACGGTACTCCAGGTGACACAGTACGCACCAGCACTGAGCAGAGGAACACCTTCCTTGACCTGCTGGCAATACTTTGCCTACTGTGGCCCAGGACACCATCAGCCTTCTTTGCTGCAAGGGCACACCGCTGGCTCACACTCAGTTTGGTGTCCACTGGGACCCCCAGGTCATTTTATTCCATCTTTGTAGCAGAGTGGCTCCCAGCACATCCTGGTGCTGAGTTTCGTCCTGCAAAATCAAAAAGGTCAATTCTAGGAAGTGACAATCAAAATGAATTTGCTCTCTGGCAAACGTGATTATGTATGACCATTCTTCATCAAAAAATTTTTCAAAACATTAACATGATAAAATGATGGGCTCTCCCTGAAACTTCACAATTTTTTTCTGCAGAAGAAATTGTGTTTTATTGCCTTTGTTTTTTCATTACAATCTGTTCCTTTTTATCTTTGCTTTTTCTCCATTTGTCTCACTAAGACAATCATTCCTCTTCTACAAGGTACACAAAAATGGAGGAATACACCTTTATCTCTTTAAAGTTTCACTTAAGTGACAGCTTTCTCACATCATGAGTCTCAGGGTTTCATGCCTGTGCTTCCTACCTTGCAATCAATGTTTCTTTGGATACCCGCTGCCATCCAGGACTGATAAAGCTCCCGAGCTTTCCAGCCGTTCCCCATCTGGCAGACTGTGTGTCTGCACTGTTCTGACTGATCTCACAGAAATGGGGTGGGATGGATCTGCTGCTGGCGTGCGTGTGGTGAAGCCCAGCAGCGCCAGCTGGAGCAGAGTGAACCCCAGCCCCTGCACCCCAGGTTTCCAGCAGAGCCCTTCCTGACCAGCACACGCTGCAACAAACAGGAGCAGGTGCCCTGGGTGATGCCACAGCAGCTAAGCAGCAGGTCAGGCTCAAAAACGAGTCTTGGGGCTTGAACGTGAACTACCCAGTGTGAGTGCTTCAGCCCTACTAACAAGCAGAGGAGCAGAATGTTGTGCATGAGCACTTGGCTTTTCACAGCCAGTCTGTCTCCTTTGTCAGGGACAAATTTTTGAAGGATCGGAAATCTGAGTGTAAAAATACAGCAATAGCTTGAAATCTATACAAGCTTCTTGAGAGGGAGGAGGAAAAAAAACAAAACACACACAAAAGAAATCAATTAAGCTCCTGGAAATAGTGTCTGTGGCTATAGTGGGGGCAACTTTTCTGGGTGTATAAGGACATGCCCAATATCATCTTCGTCCAAATGCCCTGGAGCAAGTTACCAAGTGTGAACAGAAGTTCTACAAATACCCCCTACCTCACGGGGGTGTCCTGCACAGGAGAAATCCAGGACATCAACAGCTGAAGGTATGTGTCTGTAGCTGCTGAAGCACTAGGAGACTTCAGAAAAGACTTCAGAAAAGACGTCCTCTTGGGTCCTGACTTCCACTGGGGAATTTTAATGATTCCCACTCAGCTATCACATGCCAAAATTAAAACCAAGCATTTCTTTACTGACATTTCTCCACAAGAAGGAATCCTTACCAGAAGCCAGCTCCCTTAAAAGCACATCTGTCTGGAATACCAACTTAAATTTAAGTCATGCAGTAGAAACTTTTTTTTTATAATTGTTCTTATGTTTGTCTCTGAGTTTGCACTCAGGCAGAATATCACGGGGTGTGCTCAGGGCTGCACAAATCTTCCGCTGATAAACAACAAACCTGAAGTGCTCATGGAGCACAAAGCAATTATCGTTGACTCCACCTGATACTGCTGAGCAAGCTGTTCCTTTCTATTGTGCCACAATTAGATGGGAATGCGGAGGGTTGGGCAGCAGCGTTCATTAATGGATCGGACAGCTGAGTCTGTACAGCACACAGTTCGTCTTCTGTCAGCTCAGACCTGAGCACACCGAACTTAAGGCTCGAACAAAAGGATTTCACAATGAACAAAGTGCATCAGAATGAATTAAGAATTTGGAAAAGAGAATGGAGATTTTCAAGACAGTTCTAGGGATAAGTCTTGGAAATATAAACCATCGCTACACATATGCCCCATCCCCGAAGGTGTTCCAGGTTGGATGAGGCCCTGGGCAGCCCGATCCAGTACGAAATCCAGAGGTTGGCAACTGTTCTCATGGCAGGGGTTGGAATTTCATGATCCTTGAGGTCCCATCCAACCAAAGCCATTCTATGATTCTGTGATAAAAACGGCTTCCTCTTCATTTCTGTACGCGGATGTCTTCAGACCGTCGGTATCTAACATAAAACTGAAGCCAATGTGCAGTTTCAGTGGTGAGAACTCATAGGTAAAAAGTCCGTCATGTTCTGAGCGGAACAATACCCATAAAACTGACACAGGAAAAAATCTGCATGGACCCAGGGACTGTTTGGCAAGAGAACCCCACGTGAGGGAAACCTCAGACACACGGTGCTAAAAAGGGAGCAGAGGGATCTGTAGGGCACCTGCCCAGGAAGCTGAGGAAAACACATTTTTGGCAGTGAGCGCTGAGAAAATCACCTAGTGAATGCAACAAATTAAACTGAACAGAGAGCACATCCGGGTCCCTGGCTCGGCTTTGGCAGACCCTGGGCTGTCCTTACCGCACAGCAGAACATGGGCAGCGGTGCGTGCCAGGACGGTGCTGTAGCGTCGCTTTATTGATATCCCATATTGACATTTAGCGTTTTTATTGGTGTGCACTGTGCAGACCCACCCTTCCGTGATCCCCACTCCTGTCCCTTTGGGAACAGCTGCCAGGGGAGCATTGCTCAGCATTTATGTTTCCCACCACCTTCCCACCCGAGGAGCCAACAAGGGAGCAGAGGGGACGCTGCGAGCTCGGCGCATCCCGGCTGGGAGCTGCAATAAGCCGGCAGCTAAGCACAGCGAGCCACAAACCGAAGCTGCTGGAACGGTCACTTTCAGAGAAAGGAGAACGTTTAGGGGACACCGGGGAGTCTTCTGAGAAGTTTTCTGGCTTGAGGAGAGAGAAGAGAATGAGAGGGCAATGGGGGACCCTAACCAAGATAGACGGAGCGGGGCAGACACGCACGGGAAATTAAATTACGGAATAACCGCTTCGCAAATTCCAGCGCTGAGAACTGGAGAACACAGACGCGCTACNCCGCCGCTCCCCTAGCAACGCCGCCCGCTGCCCCCCGGCCATGGACGGAGCCCGGCGGTGCGCGGCCCTGGCGCTGCTGGCCGCCTGCTGCCTGGCTGCCGAGAGGCAGTTCCTCAACGAGTGGGCGGCAGAGGTCCCGGCGGGCGCCGGCCGCCCCCGNNNNGCCCCGACGCCGCCAGAGCCATCGCCGAGGAGCTGGGCTACGACCTCGTGGGGCAGGTAGGGGCCAGCCGCGGCCGCGACCCGTCCCCAGGGGCCCGGGAAGTGCGGGACCCCTCCCGCCGCGCTGCGCCCCCAGAGCTATCCGGGGGCTGCGGGCGGGACGGGGCCCGGCCCCCCCCGCCCCGCCCTGAGGCGCCGTCGCGGGGCCGCTTTCCCGCAGGCCCTCCCGGCGCTTTTTTTGGGATGCCGTGACGTCAGCGTTGTCAGGGATGAGTAACCGCGGTAGGTGACGGCTCCGTCCCATCTCCGGCCGCTGTCCGGGGGCATTAGCGCTGGAAGTGCCCCTTCGGCGGGTGCTGAAGCGGTGCGGTCCCGGCGGCGCGCGGAGCCCTCACAGCCGTCCGCCCTCACACCGCGGGGTGGGGCGGGGGCGGGTGGGAGCCGTCCTGCGGGACCGCGGCCGTGCCTGCCCGGCAGTCGGTCCGTCAGGTTGTCAGTCCGTACGTCAGTCAGTCAGCCATTCAGCTTTTCTGTCTGTCAGTCCATCGATCAGTCCGTCAATCAGTCCGTCCGTCTATCAGTCAGTCAGTCCATCAGTCAGTCTGTTGTTCTGTCTATCCATCTGTCAGTCCGTCAGTCCGTCTGCCTGTCAGTCAGTCAGTCTGTCAGCCTGTCTGTGACTGTGCTGGCCACTGCTGCCAGAGCAGCCCTGCTGTGCTGACCCCTCCAGTCCCAACAAGTGCAACTTTGTTGGCATAAATGAAGTGGTTCCCCCCAGCCCCGCTGCGGTGCGGCCATGCTGAGTGCTTGGTGCTTGGCGAGCGTTTTGCTTTGGGTTAACACAGCTGAAGGCGAGAGCCTCACTCTGCCTGGCACCAAGTAGCTCCGCTGGTGTCGGTATATGTTGGCAGCAAGGAAACACCTCTCCGTAGTGAAGGTGCGCTTCTGTCTTACAGATCGGGTCGCTGAAAAACCACTACCTGTTCAGGCACAGAAGCCACCCACGGCGGTCCCGGCGGAGTGCCATTCACATCACCAAGAGGCTTTCTGACGACGAGCGGGTGAGTACCGCGTGCATTCTCCCTGTGCCCTCCGCTCGTGCCGCAGCTCGTTGCCAGCTGCCTCGTGAGGCCACAGGCAGGCTCCCGCCTTGTGCAAGTGCAGCGCTTCCAGCCGTCCCTACCTGTGTTAGATAATGCTTAATTATTCCATCACTAGCAGTCAGAGTATGACCCTCTGGCCGCACTTCTTGCAAGTGCTTTCCAGATTCATATTTCCGAGACGCAACACTGCAGAGGTTTGGAATTTCAGATGTCGATGTGTTGCTGGTGCAAATATGAATGAAGAGCCACAGGGCTCAGTTTGAAGTAAAAACCCATAGATGCAATCAGGCCGTGTCTGTGCAATTGCTAGGGAAATTAGTTTTGATTTAAAGTGATTGAATATTAAAAATAAAATAAAAAGGGCTGTGGCTTTGCTAGATTCATCATTTCAAAGAATCGCAGAATCATTAAGGCTGGAAAAGATCTCTGAGATTGTCAGCCTGTCACCACCATGCCCACTAAACCGTGTCCCTCAATGCCACAGTGGCCATCTAAGGCCCCTTCTCATGGGACTCATCACAGGACCTGGACTTGGGGTCCTTTGGTACGCTGAAGTCAGAGGAGCAGCGTGCTGTGGAGCCATGGACTGTACCTGAGGCACGCTCTGTGGAGCAGAGTCCCCGCTTCTCTGGCTTTCCTTAAGAGAGAAGCCTCCCTGCTTGTAAACATGGCGAGGGAATGGGGTGGGTGGCGAATGTAAGGAGCAGAGCGGGGTGCTGTCAGACAATATCAGAGGCGTATCAGAAGAATGGCATTTGAGTTTCAAATCAGCTTTTTTGCAGCAGTGGTCTAAAACATTGAGTACCTTCATTGTGAGCACCAGCATTTTATTGTATAAGGACGAATCACATGAGGACAATTGGTTATCTGAGTGAAGTTTTTGGACGTAAACGTCACCCAGGAGCAAAGATATTATGAAGAATTAAGGGAGGGGGCGAGAGAGTGTATTTGTTTTGTGTGTTTTGTTTCAGAACTGTCCGTTCCCATCTATCTCCCTTCAAACATTGGTTTAACAGCTAAAGTCTTCTAGGTGAGATCATTCTAAACAGGGATGCTCAAAGCCATAGTTTAGTGTAAGCAATCATAAATAAAGGTTATGTGTTCTGATTTATACCCTCAACTCCAAGCGGCCCGAGTTCAGGAAGCATTTGGACAATGCTCTCAGACGTAGGGTTTGAACTTTTGGTGGCCCTGTGTGGAGCCAGGAGTCAGACTCGATGATCCACGGGGTGCAACACCTCCCCTACGAGGACAGGCAGAGAGAGCTGGAGCTGTTCAGCCCAGAGAAGAGAAGGCTCCGAGGTGATCTGATAGCTGCCTGTCAATATCTAAAGGGGGGCTACAAGAAAGAGGGGAACAGACTCTTTAGCAGGGTCTATGGGGATAGGACAAGAGGGAATGGCTACAAACTGAAAGAGAGGAAATTTAGATTAGATTTAAGGAAAAGGTTTTTTACAGTAAGGGTGGTGAAGCACTGAAACAGGTTGCCCAGAGAGGTGGTGGATGCCTGTCCCTGGAGACACTCAAGATCAGGCTGGACCAAGCTCTGAGCAACCTGATCCAGCTGCAGATGTCCCTGCACATTGCAGGGGAGTTGGACTAGATGACCTTTAAAGGTCCTTTCCAACTCAAACAATTCTGTGGTTCTATGATTCTGTCTCTGGGGGTCCCCTCCAATTTGGGATGTTCTACGTGTTTGTTGGGCTTAATACAACAAACGCATCTATTACGGAGGATAACATGACTGTGTTTAATACACCCAATTCTAATGTCATAAGCAGAGTGGAAGCAAATCTCATTACATACATTACTGGCAAACACTACTGCAGACTTAAATACTTAGACCTGAAAAATGACTTCAAAGTGCTGCAGGTGATTTGCTAAATTTACTCCAATTTCCCTTTTATTTACCATCTAATATGCAAATTAACAATGTGAATGAGCAAGGTGTAATTATGTCATTATGTAAGTATATAAACACAAACTGATCATGTAATGCTGTGTAGTTATACACAGACCTTTACTCCAAAGAGCTATGCTTGTTCAGCAACAGCCTATTAAAACGATTTAAATTCATTCTTAAAAAAGGGAGAGAGAAGATGATCCTGCTTTGTGTAGTGCCTGTGTGATTTTTATGGCCTGTTAAATGCAAAAGCTGGGGCAAAGCTTGCCTCTAATCTGAATGTTTATCTCTTTCCTATGGGTGTCCCAGTGTTTGTAGTAAAATGGGTAATGGCAGTGAGTGTTTTGAAGGGCTGCAATTATTTGGTTCCCTAACTTCTCATAGTATTTGCACTAGCTTCCTTGCAAAGGACCTGAATCGAAATCATTTTCAGTCCTCTACATAGCAGCGACTGGAGATCTGGCAGAGGGCCGTCCTCTTTTGCTGTAGATGGATAGCTTGAACCTCACCCAGCTGCTGAGTGACAAACATTTGGCTTGTCTGTCAGACATATGTGCTTGGTAGTTCCAGCTCATTTCCCTCAGAGCAGTTGTCCGCATCAAGAAATAACGAGCATGGAAGCTGTCAATTCTTAATTACTGTTGGGTGATGAAGAGGCCAAGCTTTGCTGTGGGCAGGGAAGAGAGATAAAGGTAATTGCTCTAACCTGTGAACAAGTATACACGGCCCGGGATATCAGTAGTGCAGCTCAGAATACTTACGCTTGCATGGGCATATTCATCTTCTGTGACTAACTGTGCTTTTTAGGGGTTTTAGCACTAAATATGTAGCAAAGGGAGCAGTATTAGCTTTCAGTATACGTGCCTGGTGAAGCTTCTCTTTTTAGTGGTTCATGTTCTCGCAGTGAATTTTCATTAAGTTCTCCTTAGAATCTCAGTATCACAGAATTGTAGGGATTGGAAGGGACCTCTAGAGATCATCAAGTCCAACTCCCTCAAAAAATGTAGAAAAAAATGTAATAGAAAAAGAAATGTATTAGAAAATATATTTTAGAAAAAGATGTATTTTAATCAAATCACTACATATCCTTATTATAATAATTCCTGACCCAGACTTTACTATTTTCATATATGGTGACAGATGTAAGGACCGTAAAGTCATTGAATGACAGCAGGCAAAAATACTGTTGTCTATTCAGATGTTTAAAGCAAAAGGTTTAGATCCAAGGCATTCTCCACCTGAGGCTTACGGCAGGACCTTGCCAGTCTCCTGGACCCAAATTTGCTTTGCTTGTTTGGAAATCAGGATGAAAAGCACCACTGGGCTGTGTCGGAGTGACTGTCCAGGTGCAAGCAGTGAGTAGCAGAGGTGGGTGTTGGAGTGAGGATTTGGTTTGTACTGGTTTTAGTAATGCATTCAAAGGAACAAGAGTGAGAAGCATTTTTAGAATGTGACCTTGTGACTTGGAGAATGATGTGTTTGTGCATGAATGTGACGCAATTCAAAGTAAAGATGCGTTAGTGTAATGCGCTGAAGAGTTTTATCTCTCAATTGCCCTAAGTGGAATTACGCCATTGATGAAGTCAGTCCAGTATTCATAGTTCACCAATTGATCACACCTCAGAACACCAGTGGGAAGGAGACTTGAAGGTCCAGCTGGGCTGTGGGTAACATCATCATTATGTTGTAGACCAAAGCCAGAGATAATCTTTCATTTTTTCCTTTAACTCCCAGTGAAAGTCGATAGGCATTGAAATGAAGGTAGGAGAAAGCACCAAACTGTACTTTTGCCTCTTTCGGTAACCGCTACTGCTTAAATAAGCTTCTAACCATACCACACATTTGATATGAAAGCCTGCTTTATTTGCTGCTCACAAGAGTTCCACTGATAGCTTCTGGCTAATGATTTGACATGAATTAATTGCACGGTGATTTCACCAAGTCCCCTTCCCTGAAGTATACTGTAATACAAAATAAATAATCATCCTCTCTACATCAGGTATTGCTCTTTTTGCTTTGGACATCAACATTTTGCTGTGTGAGGACAGCCCTTATCCTCTGGGCTAAGAAAGCTCCCACGTGTAGTGGCTTACTTGTCACGTTTATGCAAATAATTGTAGGTGTCATGGGCAGAGCAGCAATACGAAAAAAAGCGAACTAAGCGTGCCGCCGTGACAAACTCTGCAGAGAATCTTTTCAACGATCCTATGTGGAACCAGCAGTGGTATCTGGTAAGAAGTTGCCTTGTTGTGAAATTGGGAGTGAAGAATTTCAGTTGTGCTATCAGTTGTGCTGTTTTACCAGTATCTGAGCTCATTGAAGGAAGTGAATGAAGAGCCCCTCTCCTTAGTATGGGTTATAAAAGTGAGAGATCTCTGTGCATAATATTTCCAGGCAACCTTCTGTCTTTGTTGAAGTGTAGTTTGTACAATGATTCTACAAGCCAGTTCAGGCTGCTGCTCAGAATGGGAGTTGATAGTAGAATGCAGTATGGTAGCTAAGATCTGCCGTTGTTATAACTTAAAAATATTTTTATCGTCAGCAGGTAGGAATTCCTTTATTGTATCTGAAGCTGACTGTGTATTTCCTCACTAAAATTGATAGTACGGAGTGCATAATCCAGAATAAAACAAAAGCATGCATGTGCATATGGCAGGCATCTTCAATCTCTTGATCTAGAATTTAAGTAGAAGAGGGTCTATACAGCTCACATGTTCAAAATCTCAGGGAAAAGAACTTTCCTGACCTCTCTAGTTTGAATATGAGAAGTCAGAAATACAGAAAATCACTTACATTTTATATGATTTCAAGAGGTTTTTTTTTTTTTTGCCACCAGGCATTTAGCTGTGCCTTCATCTACATGTCATTGTTTTCACTCAGAATAGGTTAGCAAGAAAAATAGTTGAGTGCTAACACAGCCCAAGTGGCTGGAAATATTTTATTTTCTTCAATTCAGCTTTGAGAAAATTGGGTAGGCTGTTTGCACAGTGCCTTGCTGTCCCTTCCCTTTGAACTAGAAAACGTAGATTATAAAAACATTGCATAAAATATTTTCATGAAGATTCTTGCAGACTTTGTTTCAACATTAAAAATGGTTATTTTTAAACTTTACTTTTCTATGAAGCTGAGTATGTGTTTGTTTGTTCACCTACTTTAATTAGGAAGCAGAAAATATCCAAGGTGTCTGTGTTGGACAAATATGAGAAGACGTGCACAGTTCAAAAAAGTGTTTATGTGAAAAAAGCAGTGTCCTGCTCCCCAGGAGACACAACTCCTCTTTCTGCCTGTCTGTCATTTTCACTCCTTTTCCCTCCAGTTTACTCATGTGAAAAACAGAAAGCATGATACTTGCTCTTGTTTGCATTGCATGTTGATTTTTTTTCAGACTAAATGCATAAATGTATCAAATAATTTCTTCCAAAATGTTATCCTTGCCTTGTAGTAAATAACTTACTATTATCTGATTTAATAGCAACAGTTAACTATTATTCAGTGTGTCTTCACTTATCACCAGAAAAAAAAACATTTTTTAATGAATTCTAGAGAACAAAACTTGAAACATCAGTAATTCCCTCAAAAGCAGCAGTCAGAAAAGAAAGTAAAAACTGAAAGAAAGGTCGTTGCCTAACACATTCCTTTTTCTAAGCCTCATATTTTGTCTAAATTTCTCTTGGAAACAAAGAAATGAAAAACCTATTATCAACTAAGTTAATATGCACAGAGAAGCACAAAGAAAATGCTGGGTTTTATATCTCTGTTTTTATAGTGTGGTAAGCAGGGCTTCTAAATTAGATGTATGTACTGTGCATTTAATATTAGAGAGGAAAACCGACCTGCTTAGGAGATGCTCTTCAGAGGACTTGCTGTGGAAGAGAAGGCCACAGATGATTCATACTTCCAGTTGATTTACCACAGGAACAGTAATGAGGATAGTAAACAGAAAGTTGTGATTCAGCACAGTTGTTCCTAGCCAAACAACTACCTTAATTGTGTTAGCCATTAATTATTCTGCTCTGGCTAACTTGAATGTCAAAGGAGAAAACGCATTTGGAAAAAAAGTATCTTACTGTACTGTGGGCTACTTACTGTCTTGGTTTCTCAGTGGAAAACAACAATTAGTAGGTCTGACTATTAACTCAGCTTTCCAAGATTCGTGGCTACATTCCTACCATCCTCATCTTTCTGTTGCCTGTCTCTGGTAAATAGAAGCTGCTCTTTATGCAGAGGTGGTCTTCTGGGATCTTCAGGCAGTGGAGAAAATGTTTCAGTGCTACAGGCATTTGAACAGACTCATTTTTGTTTTATTGTTTAAACTCATTTGTGTGTATCATAAGTGGATGCAAATATTGATGCATTTGTAATCCATTCTGTCCCTCAGCAAGATACAAGAGTAACTCCATCTCTTCCCAAACTGGATCTCCATGTTATTCCTGTATGGCAAAAAGGGATTACAGGAAAGGGTGTTGTCATCACAGTATTAGATGATGGCTTGGAGTGGAATCACACTGACATCTACGCTAACTATGTAAGTTTGGGCATTAGATTGCTACGTCAATTATAAATTGCTGTATCAATTGTAAATTTGATATACAGACACTCTTTTCCAGCTTGCTGCCTGTTCTGCAAGGCAGCTCCTACGTTACTGAGACTGAAATATTTGCCTCAGGCATAATTTGGAACCTGGTCTGTGTCACAGGAAGTTGAATGCTACTTAGCAAAGATAGTTTCTTTTTTTTTGGTGGATTTAGTTCCCAGGTGTGTTTGTATACGGTGGTTTAATGCTGAATTATTAAAGCTCTGTGAAAAATTTATGGAATTGTTAATGCCGATCAAATTTTATGCACTTGATTGCTGTCAACATGAGGCACACCAAATAAATGAATACAAACTGTAGAACCCATTTTGTTAAACATTTAAAACTCTATTTCCTAGTTGTCCCAATTAATTCTTTTTTTTTAAATGTAGGATCCAAAGGCAAGTTACGATTTCAATGACAACGATCATGATCCCTTTCCTAGATATGACCCAACAAACGAAAACAAGTGAGTAGCCTCCCAGTTGTGGGAAGAGAACAAAACAGTACACTGTTACTTCATATGTTACAACATGCAAATGTGGAAGTATCTGTCACACTTACTGGAATTACATATGAAAGGAAAATTTGTGCGAGAGGATCACAGAGTAGCTGAGGTTGCAAGGGACCTCTGAGTGAATCTGGTCCAGCCCCTGCTCCAGCAGGGACACTTTGGGGTGGTTGCCCCAGACAGTGTCCGGAGGGCTTTTTGAGTGCTCGAAGGATGGAGACTCTGCAGCCTCCTTGGGCAATTTATGCCAGTGTTCAGGTAACACTCACAGTAAAGGAAGTGTTTCCAAACACTTAGGCAGAGCCTTCTGTGTTCTCATTTGCACATTTTCACAGACACTAGAAATTAGGAAAATTAAATTTGCACATCATGAGTTTCTCCATATTATAGTATGTGTAATGTCTGATATAATTCCATGAGCTGAACAGAACAATGTGTTCATATCCCCTTGTGTGGTTGTAGAATAGTATCTACCTAAGCAGATTTTGACCTTAATTCTCTGCTTAGCACTGAGAATTTTAAAATGCATCTCCTGTGAAGGGCTCTGGAAGAGACTGTTTCTTAGAGCAATCTACCAACCTACCAAAAAAAATCGCAACCCACCACATCTTCTTTTTTAGCCAATTACACTATTTTCTGGTTTTGGCAGTACATTTTGGACTGATAAGAGTATTTTCTAGCTCAGTGCAGACAAGCACAGGTGCAGTTATATTTCTGACTTCCTCCTCTTGTATGGCTGTGACTCTGAAGGATGTTGTGTTCCCTTCCTGGACAATATTTTGGGGAAAAGGTGTCTGGAAGCACTATGTAGACCAGTTTTGGCCTGAATGTCTTCAGGGTGATAACTTAAGAAATTTCAAAAGGCTTGAACACAGCCAGCCAGCCAGTTCACTTTGTGGACTTGTTTGTCTTGGAAGGAGCAGAAAATTTTCCCCAGTGCCCTCTCTTGAGCTACCACTCCGGTACTCAGTGGGACATCACAATGGATCTGTCACACTCAGGAGTATTCCTGATAGTTCAGTGAGGATTTTGTCTGTCAGAAAAGAAGAGAATGGGCCTCTTCAAAAGCTGGTGCAGAGAAGTAAATTTCTTAAACCAGTTAGGATGCTACTATTCAATTAAGATATGATAAGAAACTAAAGCACTGGTTCCCTCTTGTCTATCAAAGAATATGATAGCATCCACAACATAAATCAGTCTGTGGAGGAAAAAAGAGTCAATCAACGGATAAATATCCAATGAGCAAAACATTTGAAAAACGACATTTCTACTTCGCTACAGCATTATTTGAGAGCAAGAGTCCATTATCCTCTTGCTCTGATGACATTATCTCCTATATCTACCTGTATTATCTCTAATCTTTATTAATAAGTAAATGGAATTCAGCCCAGAAGCATTCAAACAGTTCATTGAATAACAATCTGTAGTATTAAATAATGCAACTCTTCGACAATTACACTTACTTGAAGGTTTTCTGTATTGACAAGGGAAGAATCATCAACAGCAAAAAAAAAAAATTGCATAGAGTGTGTGTAGCTACAAGAAAAAATTAGCAATGGTGAAGATACTTTGAAGCCTAACTGTCTGAAATCCTAAATAAAGGCAGTCATTAGGGAAAAAAAAGTAATATCAAAAAGTAATTTAAAAAGATTCATTCATGTTTCTTTCTGAAGAAATTTAGCATCTTCTTAGCCCCATAGTTTTACACTGCTCTTGTACTCTGCTAAAGTAAGGGTAACTAATAGGTCTGTGGAGCTCAGTGTAGCTTAGATTAGATATTTATCATCTCGTCATGATGATCATTGATCATTAAATAGGTAAAACTGTACTCACTGAAGCCTAAGGAAAACAGGTATTTTTGTGTAACGTAAATATTATTCAAAAACTATTCAATAGCTGCCTTACATTCAGTTCAAGACATTCACCAAATCAAGAAAGTCGCTGATGAGTCTTTGTGTATGTTACACAGAAGCGTATAGGTTGTGAGAGGCCATTTTCTCTTACTATATTTATCTAGGCATGGAACACGATGTGCAGGAGAAATTGCCATGCAAGCCAACAACAGAAAATGCGGGGTCGGAGTAGCCTATGATTCCAAAGTTGGAGGTAAGAAAACAAGAATACTTACATGTCTGATGTGACTGGAAACCAGACAGATCCTGGGAAATGTTGAATGTTATCAGCTATCACTAATAGGAAATGAAAATTATTGGCCCTTCACAGGATGCATCACTTTTGCAGTAATAGGCTACAAAATCCTGACTGGCCACAGGACAGAGTGACACTGTTTCTTAAATTCCAATGTATTCTCTGGATTTTGGTTGTCACTTGAATATAGGTGGATCATGTAATATGTAACAACAACAAAATGATAATATAGGTTAGTGAAAATAATCTATTTTGTACCCAGAGATAAGACTTGTATCTTTTAAGGAATGATGTATTCACTTCTTATACATGGTTATCCTGGGAGGAGGTGACATGGGGGAGAAGAAGGCTTTGAACAGAAAAGAAGTAAAAATATCCAAATTTATACCCACCTTTGCTTGCAGCATGTAATTTCCATCTACACGGTTACATTCAAAAGGTCATGTCAGTCAAGATTCTCATAGTGCCGTGAGTTTTATTCAACAGCTTACTTCTCTACTATCATCCTGTTAATTCTGAAAATAGGTATTCTTGCTTGCCCGTCAGTCAATATTTTCATTTTTGAAGAGGTGACTAAAAGTTTAATTCATGAGAGATTTATGAAATAGTTATGATCAGAGTATCAACTGCAAATGGTTATTTAGCTCAGGAGAAGGTGCTTGTTACAGTCCTAGTTTTTCCACTACTCCTTTTTCCTTTTAAACAAAGGGATGATAAATGGCAGTTGACGCCCATAACTGCCATTCCCACCATTTTAGTCTTACGTTTGCAGGTTCCTGTTTGCTCTGCTAAGCTATCATAGATGTCAGCTTTGCAGTCTGCCTTTGCTGTAATGCATTATGCTGTCGTGTGCTGTTTAAATAAAATATCTCGCTCATAAGATGAAGATGCCAAATTTTGAAAGCAAGGCAGAATGGATGAAGCTGCAGTGACGTCTGAACTCCCGCTGTGCCAATATTTTAAGGCACTTGCATCTATGGGGAAGGTTCTTCCACAGTTTTCATTTGTAAATGCAAACTAGAAATCTGTGCTGGGTGATTTGTCTAGAAAAGGAAAACAACAGGAAGAAAAACAATCCAGCACTCCAAATACCAGAAATCTGCTTATACCTGGTCAGTGAAAGAGAAAAAAAGTTGAAATAAACTGTAAGCTGGTGTGTATGACCAGCTTGATTAAGATAGGGATGTAAAAAAAAAAAAAAACGTGTTCAAAGAGCAATAGAGAGTAGAAGTCTTCAAAAGATTCAGCTAAATTTGGAATTTCCTCAATTTCCTCTGGGTAGTCACTGGAAGGCTTTTTTGAAATTGAAGCTATGCAATATTCATTTCCTCACAGGTTTTTTTTTTTTTTTTAAAGTCCATGAAATGGTGCATTACACACTTCTATTTGACATTAGTTCAGGATGATTTCTTTAAGCGTTTTTTTTCTTATATCAATTGCCATACTGGATAAATCCAGTGGTCCAGAGCCAATGCATTCTCTCTGATAGTCAAGGATATATGCTTTAGAGAAAGAGACCATGACATTTGGAATATGCTGTTCTCTGACCTTCAGCAGTAGAGATTGGTTTAACTTCATCTAGGGGTGAAATATTCAAATCAAAATTTTTCTCTTACCATCAAAATACTAACTTCAGTAATCTTGGGTGTTCTCACTAGTTAGATTGATGTCTGGCCCTGTTCTGAACTCTGCTTAAGTTTTTTCACCACCTTGTGGCTGTGAAGCCCACAGGCTTTTCTGTGTATGAGGTAAAGCAAATACTTAACGTCAGTTTTAAAAGTGAGACCTTTCAGTCTCTTTTTTACGTGAGTCTCTTGTTTTGTGTACAGCTAAGAATTGTGTGTGCATTCATCACCTTTTGAGAAAAGCAGGGTGTATATATCTTCGTGCATATCTAACCATCGCACCATGCTGCACTATTTCTGTGATGCTGCCGTGGAAATCAAATGATTAAGAACCTCCATTTTACAAAGGACCAGGCTGAGAGTTCCCACATTGTGGTGTGTTGCTAAAAATAGCCTTCTGCCATGCAGATACATGTATGTCTCTGAAATTACCTTGGGCTTTGCCTGTTTTTGAATTTGTGGGACTGATGATGAGAGAAAGCATGCGGAAGAATTTATGCAAGAGCAGATAATTGGAATCTGCTTAGGGAAATATTACAGCAGTCATCAAATCTCTGGGTTGACTTAAACAGTTATTTCTGGTGATTATAAAGACAAGAAAGTGTTTTTGCCTTTTTTTTTTCTTGAACTGTTTTTATCGTTGTGTTGCCAGTGTTCTTGTTTTATTCTTGCTACATTATTTATCAACTGTGTTGGCTTTGTCTTCTTGTTTGGGAAGTATCCATGTCCTACTCTTTTCATTCCTACTATCTCATGGTATGTTACAACCCAGTGCCCAGAGCTTGCAGCCATTTCCACACAGGCAGATCTTTGCTCACAGCACTCTGATATGACAGAATCTTGCCATTCTGAGGCAGCTGAAAAATGAGTATTCAAAATTTACAACCTTAAGCCTCTCTGGGGTAAGTGGTGTTTTTAGAACCTGAAGCACAGGATATTCCTTGATACTTTTCCCAGTTTTACAAGTGATAGTGAGAGCAGATTGACTCCTTTGTCTCTTTTTGCCACTAATAAATATGAAATAATCATGGAATCACAGAACAATAGAATGGTGTGCATTGGAAAGGACCTTAAAGCCCATCCAGCACCGACCCCCTGCCGTGGGCAGGGCTGCCACCCACCAGCTCAGGCTGCCCAGGGCCCATCCAACCTGGCCTTGAGCACCTCCTGGCACGGGGCACCCACAGCCTCTCTGGGCAGCCTGTGCCAGTGCCTCACCACCCTCTCAGTGAAGGATTTTCATGTGACGTCTAATCTAAATCTCCCCTCTTTCATTTTAAAACCATTCCCCCTTGTCCTATCATTATCTGCCCATGTAAAAAGTCGATCTCCCTCCTGTATATAAGCTCCCTTTATAGATATAATAAATAATAAAGCTCAGCTTCCTCATTAAGAAACATCTCTCAGGAGGTATTTAGGAGCCTTAGAGACTAGCCATGTGGGAAAAGAATTTTGCTTTTTTTCATGCTTAGTAGTGAAAGGGAAGAAACACATAGATGCAAGATGAAAGGTTTTTTTTTTTTTCTTTTCTGTTTGTATAGAACAGTCTCATTGTTCCTGCCATGCTTTGGAAAAATCCCCATTTAATGGAAAATACTAGAAAATGAGTACTCATAATTCACTAACTGCCTGTAATGGTGCAGCTGCTGTATTACAAACTTGCCAGGTTCAGGAGAACCCAGGCATTTTTATTGCTTGAAAACACAGGCTGAATCCTGACTACTATAGTTCGTATATTGCTGCTGTTGCTGGGAGAAGCATGGCATAATGGGAATTTTGCCAGACTGCTGCTGTTTCTGTCCTCACCCAGCACTGGACAGTGCTAGCAATCTTACTGCAGAGCTGGGGGGTTGCAAAGCAAAAGATACGGTGCAGATGAGCCACTGTGCTGCTGAATTTTAAGTACCACTGAGCTCAGGCTTGCTTTGAAGATTAGATCATGCAGTTCCTAATAAAAAGTTAATGGCTAGATATCACTAGCCTCCCTGGATTGCTCACTGAGAAAAATAAATGTGCTAGTAAAATAGCAATGAGAATTTTTTGTGAAGAATGAAGAGCTAGTGAAATAGCATTGCAAAGACTGCTAAAGCTGAATGACAGAGGACGGAGTGTATCAGTCAGAACAGTCATAACTATGTCTTTGAACTAAAATTCTTAGAACTCTTAAAAATAATGTTCATAAAACCTATGTTATTTTAGTGGCTTAATAGCCATTTGAAAAAAGAGGTCTATTACAGATTTAACATGGGGAGAATGAAGTCAAGAAAGCTCATTGTAATGAAAACAGAACAGTAAACAGAACATCATCTTCTTGGCTTTCTCCAAAAAGAGAGAAATAAGTAAATAAGGTGCAATTAAGATTTTAGGTTTTCTTTTTTTCAATGTTTGTAGAGAGCACCAAGGTCTGCAGAAAATGGTACGTGTCCTGTTTTACACTGGCATCAACTGTTGTATTATTTAAATGAACAGCAATAGGCAATGGTGTGGTAGTTATAGATTAATTTTAGTGGAAACTTAACAATCACTTAACCTACAGGAAGAAGAGAACAAAAAATAAATTCAGTCTGCTTGTTTTTCTCTGTCAAGGAATACGCATGCTGGATGGAATAGTCACCGATGCTATTGAAGCCAGTTCAATTGGTTTCAATCCAGAGCACGTGGATATTTACAGTGCAAGCTGGGGCCCTAATGATGATGGTAAAACTGTTGAGGGACCTGGGAGGCTGGCACAGAAGGCTTTTGAGTATGGAATAAAGCAGGTATGGTACTTAGGAAAAAAATACAATAAAATGTGGCAGAGGACAATTTTAAAATGGTTCATATCAGGCAGGAAATGAAAATGGTTTGTGCTCTATTCACATATCTGAAAAGGAGAAGAGAGATTTTAATAGTACTGGTCAGAAAAATTACCAGCTAGAACATGACTTTCTAAAAAGCACCATTAGAGCCTTCTAAGCTTATTTTAGCTGCTATTCTCCATAGATAAGCTTTCTTTTTCCATCTTTACTTCTGCTGCCTTTATCTCACCCTACTCTCACCCTTCTCTGCCGCTTGTTTTGTGCTGAACAGTAATTGGATTTCTGCACCAAAAGCCTATAAAAATTTCGTACAGAATTTCTGCTTTGTGAATATTTTGCTGTATGAAATACTGCTGCATTTTAGCACCCTGTGGATGGGTTTGTATTGTGTTAGTTGCATTAGTTTATAAATCAATGAATATCACAATCCAATTAAAATGAAGATAGTAAAAATGCATGATCAAGAGTATTGGAAGCAGTGTTTTTACGGGTTTTTTTTATGTTATCCTCTTTTGGTCTCATTGGATGATAAGTGGGATACAAACACTGCTACTGGGGATGCATTAAAAAACTGCTCTTGCTCTTGTCAGTGAGGTGAAAGGATATCTAAAGATGGACAGGCACTAATGTAGAAAATGTGAATCAGAGACAAGAAAGGAGAAAAATGGAGGAAGCTTGAAGGACAGGAGCAAAGCAAAAGAGGATATTGGAAACAGCAGAGAGGAGAGAAGAAAAAAGGCAAGCCTGACAACTAATGAGCATACTCTGAGGGAAGAATGGAGGATGAGGAATGGGATGACGATAACGATGATCTAAATCCAGAGGTAGGCAGCAGGAGAAGAGGGACTATGAAAGGCGATAGTTAGGGAAATTATGTTCATTGGTCTTAGAAAAAAAACAGGTTGTTTGGTGAAGAATATACTTTTTTTTACAACTTGTTTTGTTTAAATTGAGGGGAACAGATTTACCAATTAATTTGTCGGGTTTCCTCTTGCAAGGATCTGGATGCTTTCTGTTCCTCATCAAATCAGTTAGAGATGGGGCTGCCAAAAAGTTTCATCCCTGACTTCTGTATTGTTTGCCCAGTAAAGCACTTAAGCAATGTGTAGCTGTAGGCATCTGCGAGCCATTAGTATTGCTGCATCAGAAATCAACACCCGTTTACATATACCATTACCTTTCTGGACTGCAGCATTTATTCTCAAAACAAAAAATTATTTCATTTTCTGTGATTGGTATGGGTTGTCCTTCACATTTTTGCAACTGTATCACGATGAGTACTTCTTATTCTTCTATTTTGTGTATTTTTAATGTTTTAAGTGCTGCAAATGTTGCCTAGCACTTGCATGACGAACTTTAAATCTCATCTGAGTGGGGATGATAAAAACCTGTATTTCGACTGCAGTTCCCAGTGAATTTACCTGTATTAATAAAGAATAAAATACCAACTTTTACTCTTCACATGAAAAATTTTCTCCTCAGAAGGACTAGCTCAGCTGAAGACTGAATAGAATAGCTGGTGTGTGATTAGTCTGTGATAGCTGATGGCTCACATGCTGCCACAGCACTCCATTGTCAGCATCAGTTGTCAGCTGATAGTACCTTATTACACACTGGAGGCCCAAACAGGGAATGGAAGTGATTATGTTCTGAGATTTCTGGTGCTGGCTCATGGGTTTGTAAGAGAAGGGAGCAGCCAGATGTGCTTACTGGTTTTCTGTTTTTCTGCAAGCGATTGCCAACAGTGAAAGGCTTCATTACAAAAAAGAAATTGGTGGAAGAGTCATATTGTGTGCATTGTTTTCATTGCTTACCCACAGCTTCGTCATTACAAGAAATGCAAGCAAAATAACTCCTAATGAACTAGCCAGAAAACGAAAGGGAAAGGAAAAGAAAAAGAATAAGTATTTTGCCTAGAAATGTTCAGAACTAAACACCATCAGGTGGGAAACCTGTTGATCACAGATTCTGGTTTTAACATTAAAATGTGTTTTGAGTAAAGTTACCATCCCTGGACACTAAATGTAGACTAGTCAAACTAAAAGATACAGACAAACTCGAAGATGTACTGTAGGGTCTGAGGTAGGATACCTCAAGTAGCTGTTTTTTCTGTCTTCTGTGATATTTATGGAAGATTGTCCTTTTCTACCTGTAAATTTTAGATATGTTGTACCCTCATGTTGGAGACAGGAGTTGTTAAGAATATATTACAAAGACTGTTATCTCTTCTATAACTGTTCATTTCATTTCCTCTAGGGCCGAAATGGAAAAGGCTCCATTTTTGTTTGGGCTTCTGGGAATGGAGGTCGTCAGGGTGACAACTGTGACTGTGATGGTTATACTGATAGTATCTACACTATCTCCATTAGCAGTGCTTCTCAGCAAGGCCTTTCTCCCTGGTATGCAGAGAAGTGCTCTTCAACTCTGGCCACAGCATACAGCAGTGGGGATTATACTGACCAAAGAATTGTAGGTTTTTTTTACCAGATTCAGAACAAGCATAAAAATGTCTTATATATGCAGATAACAACTTAGAGCTCTTAAATGCTTAGTTTCTACTGCCTGCTTAATGTATGCTTTACATGCTTAGTGTTTTCGTTTTCAAACAGTGAGGCATTTGTAAACCAAAATGTGTTTGTATTCCCAAATATCTACTACTGTAAAACCGTGAGTGGTCAATATAACTGTATCAGTGCATTTAAATCAGCATGCTGAAATCTTCTGATATTTGTGTATAACAGAAGTCTCTGCATGAAGATGGTCCCATTCGTCACACAGGGAGATTTAGAGTATGTGCAAAAAAACTTGTGGGGCTAGTGTACCCGTATGAGTTAGTGCCTCTGGTACACATTGTCACTTTAGCACTTACCTTTCATAAGATCTTTAGCCCCTCAGTTCCCACTGGTGACAGCAGCAATGGTGCTTTCAAATCTGCAAGAAGTACTCAGCAAGTGGACAAATCAGTCTATGCCTTCATTAGCTGTGCAAGAAATAACTTGTTCTAAAGAAGTATGCTGTGATAAAGATAATACTGAAGGACCTATATTTTTTTTTCAGCTCTGGTTGATGATACTTTTACGGTGAATTACATAGAAGGAGGTTAAAATGATGTAATTCCAAGTTTGCTGAGGGATTGGTACTTCCTAAGTGGCTACTCTTCAGATTTGAGTTGCAAAGGTCTCAGTGTTCCCCATTTCCCTATCTAGAGATACATGGGCAGATGACTTTGGTATTTAATTGGCAAATAAAGAACATGTTTCATTGCAAATTATAGTTCTTCTGCTGAAGAGGGAGCAGAACGCTACTACTAATTCTATGAGTAATTTTCTAGCAAGCAATAATTTTAAATGTTCTAGGCCCAACACAATGATCTTTTTTTATGATTCACCAGTAAGCCTGAATCATTTATTGTGAAACCTTAGAATAAAATAAGATGTTCGGTGTGGGAGTATTTTGTTCAAACACAAAGCATTTTGATATAAAAAATAAAGAAAAAGAGTGGATTGAAATCTGAACAAATTTAAACATCCGTCACTTTGCTGGCGAGGAATGTATTAATAAGCATCAAGTAAAAGATACATGGTTATGTTTGTGAGTGTAGATATGACTGTTTTCAACTGTTTATTCATGCAATCTGTATTTTGTTGTTTTTCTGTCAGACGAGTGCAGATCTTCACAACGAATGTACAGAGACTCACACTGGGACCTCTGCATCTGCACCACTGGCAGCAGGAATTTTTGCCCTTGCTTTGGAAGCAAAGTAAGATGTCACAAAATTACTACTGAAACTCTTCTTCAGCCACCCCACTGTCTTCCCTCAAACATTGTCTATTTGAAAGTTACACTGTATCACATTGCAGCTCCACTTTTTGCCCGTCAGGCTTGCTCAGCCTAATTACAAAACTAAGCAGCTACGTGCCTCGATACCTTCCTAAGCAAGTCAGAACCAACATAAGTAACATGTGATGACCAAGGAATTTTAGTCCATTTAGTGCATTGGTGCTAAGTGTTTACTGAGTCGGTCAATTGCACTTAATGGTAGTGAAGCTGTACTTGTGTCAGGAGAGCATAATTTGAAGACAATAGGCTCCAGGAGTTTAAGTGAAGTGTCTAATCAATGTGCAGAATCTTTCCTGGCAGTGATGAGACATAAAATGTAAGGTACCCAAGCCTGACTTTCAAAGCAGGCAGAGAACAGACATGTTCATACCCTTAAGTGCTAGTAGTCAGGGCATGTGACTTAGGGGTGGGGGGTAAAGAGCAGGACAGGACAGGACAGGACTGCGGCCTTTTCACTTCAGGTGTCAGGGCATAGGCTTAGCACTTGAATAGCACATATTTGGCTTCATATTCTATTGCTTACTCTTGATGATGTAAGCCAAGATGCTTAGGGCCATATTTTCAAGATAAGAGTGAAGTCATGGACAGAATCAAATGCCTAGTGATTTTTCACAGCCCAGATTCCATAAAGACTGATGAGAAATACTGTTTTTGCTAGATAAATTTAAATACCTGAAGAGTTTTGAGTGTTTGGACTCTAATCTTGCTCAATACCAGTTCTTAATTTACATAGAAATCTTGTCTATCTGTAGTAGTATTGTCAGGACAAGCATGCAACATATGCACTAATGGGGTACCAGATATATTCCAAGCACTTTCTATTGCTGAGTAATAACTAAGAGAGAAATGATATATAGTCCCAAAACAGTTAACCAGGAACATTTTCTCAACAGCGCAAACCTAACATGGAGGGATATGCAGCACTTGGTAGTGTGGACCTCAGAATATGATCCACTGGCTGGCAATCCAGGATGGAAGAAGAATGGAGCAGGACTGATGGTAAACAGCCGATTTGGATTTGGACTACTCAATGCAAATGCATTGGTGGATTTAGCTGATCCCAAAAGATGGCAAGGTGTACCAGAAAAGAGAGAGTGTATTGTCAAAGACAAAAGCTTTGAACCAAGGTAAGAATTTACATTAGCAGTAGCTAGGGTTATGTCTTACTAAAGCCCAAAATACAGTGTTTTGCAAAGATTGCTCTAAACCAAACTAAGACAAAGAGATATATTTTGATCTTTTCAATTTAGCCCAACTGTATTCCTCAGGGACATGCAAGCAGCATTTGCTTGCTTGCTATTTTTTACTGTAAGACTGATTAACTCTAGATGGGACCGCACAAGGGCAGAACTACTAGCATGAACCCTCACAAAGAATAAGATCATTACGCCTGCTTATACAGCCAGTGTGTGGGTGGATACTATGAGACTGGACCTGATCAAATAAGAATGTTTAGTCTGCTATCAGCAGATGAAGAAAAAGATACTAAAGTTTTTCAGAGATTCTTTTAAAAGTAATGTCTGTACTAAGTCTTAGCAGCTCTTCTCATGTGACATCCATAGTGTATGTTTAAATCAGGGTGATGTACTGAGCTTTGGTAACATCCATAGCACTGCTCCTATGAAACACAAATGTCTCAAAGGCTCACTTAAAGAGTTACAAGCCATATTCACTGGTGCTTGCAGTACAGTGAGCTTAAACTGAGCTTGACATACATGCAAGTTATAATCGTAAGTCACTAACCTGGTTAATCAGTAAGTCTTTTTTTCTCTGCTTGTTCATATGTGTGTTTGTTCTCTAGAATAAATGCAGATATTTCAAAGATAGAAAGTATACTATGTGAGTGCACTAAAAATCTGTCTGTAGAAATGGTTTGCAGTGTTTTGGATTGTCATTGCTTGGTAACCTTACTATTTATGCTATTTTACTCTCAATTTGCTTTTATGAGCCCTCTCATTTCCACAGTGTTGATCTAGTACTGGTGTATGTTATACTTGCTGTTTATTTATTTTCATTGCAGCCATCTTTGTTACATTATAAAAACAAAGATCCCGATATTCTTAGTTCTGAGTGATTTCTGTGGAGATTTGGATACCCCATTCTCATTACAAGTAATGGAAATTGTGCAGAGAATGCTGTGCACAGTGCTCTGAGAATGTGCAGAATGTGTAGGCCTTTTATTCTAGAGACAACATTAACTACAAAAGATTAAAAGCGCTATGACTGCTGCAATGTTTTAACTCCATGTTAACTGCTCTTCTGGATATTTCAGTGAGGCAGCCATGTCTAAGTCTGATACAATCATGAGATGTATCTGACTGCAAAGACTTTTGTAGTCTCTGTGGGACAACAGAGTGGTGAGAGAAACTCAGTTATCAGACTTGCCTGCTTGCTTCCAGGGTGGGTTGCACGACTCTAACTTAGGCAGTGCCTTCAACTAGGTCCAAAAAAAAAAAGAAAAATATGCTTTCTTCTTCTTTTCTCATCATTCTGAAGTGAGTTTTGTGTCCGAACTTAATGATCCAGAATCAAACATTTCAATAAATAATGATTTCTTTAATTTTGCCAGGTTATTAAGAGCAAATGAGGAGGTCATAATTGAAATTCCCACAAGAGCCTGTGAGGGTCAAGAGAATTCAATTGCATCTCTGGAGCATGTGCAGCTTGAGGCAACAATTGAATATTCCCGTAGAGGAGATCTTCACGTCACACTGGTGTCTCCATCGGGTATGGGAAGCAAAGACATGCTTTGTTTTTATCACTGTAGTGTGCAACATTTCATTAAAAACTACCTGTGTGTTCTTTGGTGGATTAAAAATGTGTCATTACACAAATCTAGTCACAACCAACAGGTGAGTATGAGGAACAAGCATCCTGGGAATGAGAGAGCTGGTTCTCTGAATATCTTTTTCAGCATTCTTGCATTTTTGTTTGTTAAGATGATTATTCAAAATCATACTAGTTGCCACCTGCGAGACCAGGCTGCCCAGGGCCTGTCCAACCTTGCCTTGAATGCCTCCAGGGATGGGGCACCCACAGCTTCTCAGGGCAGACTGTGCCAGTGCCTCTGAGTAGACAATTACCTCCTATCATCTAATCTAAATCTCCCCTCCTTTAGTTTAAAACCATTCCCCCTTGTTCTATCACTGGCAGACAGTGTATCAGACTGGTCTCCCTCCTGTTTATAAGCTCCTTTCAAGTACAGGAAGGCTGCAATGAGGTCTCCCCAGAGCCTTTTGTTCTCCAGGCTGAACAAGCCCAGCTCCCTCAACCTGTCTTCATAGGAGGGGTGCTCCAGCCCTCTGACCATCCTTGTGGCCCTCCTGTGGACCCGCTCCAACAGCTCTGCATCTTTCTTGTGCTGAGTGTCCCCAGACCTGGACACAGTATTCTAGATGGGACCTCACAAGGGCAGAGCAGAGGGGGACGGTCACCTCCCTCTCCCTGCTAGCCATCCCTATTCTGGTGCAGCCCAGGATAATGTTGGCCTTCTGGGCTGCAAGTGCACACTGCTGGCTCTTGTCCAGCTTCTTGTCCATGAGAACCCCCAAGTCCTTCTCAGCAGGGCTGCTCTCATGGAGTTCTTCTTCCAATCTGTACGTGTATCTGGGATTGACCCAACCCAAGTGCAATACCTTGCACTTGGCCTTGTTGAACCTCCTTAGGTTCACATGGTTCCACTTCTCAAGCTTCTCCAGGTCCTTCTGGATGGCACCTCTTCCTTCTCTTGTATCAACTGCACTGCTCAGCTTGATGTCATCAGCAAACTTGCTGAGGGTGCACTCAATCCCACTGTCAGTGTCATTGATAGAGATGTTGAAGAGCACTGGTTCCAAGATGGACCCCTGGGGGACACCACTTGTCACAGACCTCCACCTGGGCATAGAGCCATTGACCACAACCCTCCGCTGTGACCTTCCAACCAATTCCTTAAATAGTCCACCCTTCATATCTTTGTAATTTAAGAGATAAGGATGTAATCTGATGTGAGAACTTGTCAAAGGCCTTGCACAAGTCCAGGTAGATGACATCAGTTGCCCTTCCCTTGTCTACTGATGGCATCACTCCATCGTAGAAGGCCACCAGATTGGTCAGGCACAATCTGCCCTTGGTGAAGCCGTGCTGGCTGTCTTGGATCACCTCCTCATCTCACATGTGCCTTAACATAGCTTCCAGGAGGATCTGTTCCAAGATATTCCCAGGCACAGAGGTGAGGCTCAATGGCTTGTAGTCCCTGGGTCTTCCTTTCTTACTTTCTTGAAATATGGAAGTGATTTTTCCCTTTTTCCAGTCACCAGGGACTTTGCTTGACAGCCATGACTTTTCAAATTTGATGTATTTATAGCTTAAGATTAGACTTCCTGAGGCTTCTGTGCTCCATATTACATAAATATAGTTTCCTTGCTCTCTTCTTACATACAAGTCAGCACAACAAATCTGCTCTGCAGTAGAATTTCTTCTGCTGAAGAAATACTTTGTGAACTGTAGCATTTTTGTAATAATAACAACAATACGAATACAGTTCACTCCTCTGGATTTTCAGATTATTAAAGTTTACATTTGCTCCCCCCAAAAAATAATTCAGAATAAGGCTTTGGTTTATACTGCATGAGCTCATTTTGTTAAAGTAACTAGTGGTCGGAAATAGCATGTTCCACATTCCCCAAGCCAGTATTAAATAATGTTTTTCCAGGTTACCTTTACAGTATGTAGTTTGCAAGCTGAGCAATGTAAAAGTTGAAGGGGATACATATGAACTGTTAGTACCATTGATCTTTTACTAACACAGGGACCAGCACTGTCTTACTGGCTGAGAGAGAGAGAGATAAATCTCCCAATGGCTTTAAGAACTGGGACTTCATGTCTGTGCACACATGGGGAGAGAATCCAACAGGCACCTGGGTGTTAAGAATTACTGATGTGGTAAGTGTGTCTACATACTAACCATCTATGTTTGAAAGCTAACGCCTCACTAACCATATCACTAACCACTACCAAGTGTGTTGAGTAGTGAGCATGCATTAAGCAAGCTACAACAAGAGTTCATTTAAACTAAGTGTCCATCTGGATTAAAGATTAAAGACTGGCTTGTCTGAAGCAGAAAAAAAGATGGAGTCGTATTTTCTTATTCTTACAGGAATGCCAAGCACTATACTTATTTCACTAACATGTACCTGTCAAAAGAAATTTCATGCCTATGTTTTTCTCACATTATATGTCACTGAAAGAAATGACTTTGTAATATAATTTTCTGTGATTCA
>WBMW01004112.1:303418-429601 GCA_013396635.1 Penelope pileata | reverse complement strand
GAGGGGTGCTCCAGCCCTCTGACCATCCTTGTGGCCCTCCTGTGGACCCGCTCCAACAGCTCTGCATCTTTCTTGTGCTGAGTGTCCCCAGACCTGGACACAGTATTCTAGATGGGACCTCACAAGGGCAGAGCAGAGGGGGACGGTCACCTCCCTCTCCCTGCTAGCCATCCCTATTCTGGTGCAGCCCAGGATAATGTTGGCCTTCTGGGCTGCAAGTGCACACTGCTGGCTCTTGTCCAGCTTCTTGTCCATGAGAACCCCCAAGTCCTTCTCAGCAGGGCTGCTCTCATGGAGTTCTTCTTCCAATCTGTACGTGTATCTGGGATTGACCCAACCCAAGTGCAATACCTTGCACTTGGCCTTGTTGAACCTCCTTAGGTTCACATGGTTCCACTTCTCAAGCTTCTCCAGGTCCTTCTGGATGGCACCTCTTCCTTCTCTTGTATCAACTGCACTGCTCAGCTTGATGTCATCAGCAAACTTGCTGAGGGTGCACTCAATCCCACTGTCAGTGTCATTGATAGAGATGTTGAAGAGCACTGGTTCCAAGATGGACCCCTGGGGGACACCACTTGTCACAGACCTCCACCTGGGCATAGAGCCATTGACCACAACCCTCCGCTGTGACCTTCCAACCAATTCCTTAAATAGTCCACCCTTCATATCTTTGTAATTTAAGAGATAAGGATGTAATCTGATGTGAGAACTTGTCAAAGGCCTTGCACAAGTCCAGGTAGATGACATCAGTTGCCCTTCCCTTGTCTACTGATGGCATCACTCCATCGTAGAAGGCCACCAGATTGGTCAGGCACAATCTGCCCTTGGTGAAGCCGTGCTGGCTGTCTTGGATCACCTCCTCATCTCACATGTGCCTTAACATAGCTTCCAGGAGGATCTGTTCCAAGATATTCCCAGGCACAGAGGTGAGGCTCAATGGCTTGTAGTCCCTGGGTCTTCCTTTCTTACTTTCTTGAAATATGGAAGTGATTTTTCCCTTTTTCCAGTCACCAGGGACTTTGCTTGACAGCCATGACTTTTCAAATTTGATGTATTTATAGCTTAAGATTAGACTTCCTGAGGCTTCTGTGCTCCATATTACATAAATATAGTTTCCTTGCTCTCTTCTTACATACAAGTCAGCACAACAAATCTGCTCTGCAGTAGAATTTCTTCTGCTGAAGAAATACTTTGTGAACTGTAGCATTTTTGTAATAATAACAACAATACGAATACAGTTCACTCCTCTGGATTTTCAGATTATTAAAGTTTACATTTGCTCCCCCCAAAAAATAATTCAGAATAAGGCTTTGGTTTATACTGCATGAGCTCATTTTGTTAAAGTAACTAGTGGTCGGAAATAGCATGTTCCACATTCCCCAAGCCAGTATTAAATAATGTTTTTCCAGGTTACCTTTACAGTATGTAGTTTGCAAGCTGAGCAATGTAAAAGTTGAAGGGGATACATATGAACTGTTAGTACCATTGATCTTTTACTAACACAGGGACCAGCACTGTCTTACTGGCTGAGAGAGAGAGAGATAAATCTCCCAATGGCTTTAAGAACTGGGACTTCATGTCTGTGCACACATGGGGAGAGAATCCAACAGGCACCTGGGTGTTAAGAATTACTGATGTGGTAAGTGTGTCTACATACTAACCATCTATGTTTGAAAGCTAACGCCTCACTAACCATATCACTAACCACTACCAAGTGTGTTGAGTAGTGAGCATGCATTAAGCAAGCTACAACAAGAGTTCATTTAAACTAAGTGTCCATCTGGATTAAAGATTAAAGACTGGCTTGTCTGAAGCAGAAAAAAAGATGGAGTCGTATTTTCTTATTCTTACAGGAATGCCAAGCACTATACTTATTTCACTAACATGTACCTGTCAAAAGAAATTTCATGCCTATGTTTTTCTCACATTATATGTCACTGAAAGAAATGACTTTGTAATATAATTTTCTGTGATTCACGGAGTGAAGTATATAATCAAATTTACATATGATTAACAATTAATTTGTGGGATTTTTTTTCTGCAGAAAAGAGCGCAGAATGGACTTAGTCTCTTCTTGGTACATGTACATAATTGTCACTAACTTAAAACCTTTTGACTTAATGAATTTCTGGTGACCTCAGAGAGCTGTTCTGATATATATCTTTCTCTAACCTCTTTCTCGGACTAGTGACTGCTGAACAACCTATAATGATTAAAGTCAGGAAATCTACAGATATATAATAAAAAAGTTTATTAAAATCATGTGAGAATTTGGATTGGGACAGTGAGACACTAGAAGAGAACTGTTGGATAGGCAGCTGAAAAATCATTCTCTTCAAAGTGAGAGTGGTTAAGCTCACTTGTATCTGATTGAAGTTGTCTGTTAATCAGCTTGTCATTAGGGATCAGATCCTGCAAGAAACTGAATGCTTCCTATCAGACACTGAGTCTCCAAACCTTATTGGCCTTGAATTGTAAACAGGAGGATAATACTGAGCAGATGGGCAAGGCAGTAGAAGTAAATATTATTAACAACTGTGTAGTGTTAATACTGTAGGCTTATAGATAACCCCATGGTTACAGATATCCTGCTTTTTGTAACCAAAATAATGCGCTTTTTTTGAAGGAAGCTAAGAAGGGCATTTTGTTAGTAATTATCTCTTATTTTCCATTTGTGAGAGGTTCCTGAACCTTTTATCTGCAAGAAATAATGAATTCTTTCCTCAGTGTTTGGGGTTTTGTGATTCTGGAAATAAGTTTTCACATTAATAACTCTAACTGAAATTGCGGATCACAGGACAGAGTTACTGATAAATTAGCCGTCATACAAATTGCATATGTAAGCTTTGGTATAAACATTTCTTAGTAAAGAAGAGCTTCAGCAGCTCTCTTCAGTCTCTAAATGAACAGGCAACAATTCTGAAAGAAGCTTTGGAAAAATAAAGTTTCACCATTTTCTGTACTTATTTCTTCCAATTTCTACTTTTTAAATACCAATGCCAAAACTAGTGGACAAAGCATTTGTTGCTCACTTCCACAAGCTGTTTCAGATTGCTTCTGTGTACCACTACAGAATATTATTCCAAAGTACTATTTCAATGGTAACTGTGAGAAAATTACCGTCTAATGGCTTAGTGAACTAATTTTAATAACACAAAATACGACTTTGGTAATTTTAGTGTTGTGTTATGAAATTTCACTGATGCTTACATGATTAATAATTGTGTTACATCAATATACCATTGTATTAAATCCCACCTCCTGATTTATTCTGTCCCCAATATGTCAGTCTTTTGGTGCTTACAAATCATGGTCTAAATTTAGATATTGGCAGCTTCATTTTTTTGTTTCAGTGAATTCTCTGCTTTCTGATCGAGTATCCTCTGTTTCTTCTTCTTACATCCTGAGAACCTATGCTAATGCTGTGTTGTCCTTTAGTCCAGAAGAATACAAAATGAAGGAAGAATTGTAAATTGGAAATTGATTTTGCATGGCACTGCTACACAGCCTGAACATATGAAGCAGCCACGTGTATACACATCCTACAATGCTGTACAAAATGACAGAAGAGGAGTGGAGAAGATGACAGACCTTGTAGAGGTAGTGTTGCATTAATTCTTTTTCTTACATATTTTTAAATTTGTAAGGAATTTGTGTTTTTTTTTCTGTAGTAAGAAGACACATACCCATTCTGTATTCATTTCCTCTAGCCCCTGACCACTTGCGAATTATGCAAGTATTGTAATTTTGTCAACATGTCAACAACTGATATTTTTATTAGTCTTTGCGTTCATAGGCATCTAACATTAACAGTTTTAGGATAGAAAGAGGATATTGATGCTGAAGCTATGAACTCAACAACTAATGCATTTGAGTGGTACTGGGAGAGAGGAATGTGCCTCTGACAGACAAACTAAATTTATGTAATTCTAGTGAGAGCAAGTGTTGAATCCCAAAGGAGCTTGCTGATTTGTTTCCAGGGGTTTTTGAAGCAGGCTTATTACAAAAAGTATCACAAAAGTCAGGACAGTTGTGTTCAGTGGACCTGTTGTTGCCAGCTCGTTCTTCACCCTTTCTTACCTTTCAAGCAGGGTGTTGTATGGAAAACAAATGTATTCTAGGCTTCTGAGAGTAGCAGTGGGTTTCTGCATGCTCATGATCATAATACATAGCTTGCTCCAAAAGTAATGCCTTGTATTTATTTTCATGAAAACCACAACAGATACAAAGAGCACAATAACACTATTTGATAGAGCAAATTCTCAGCTATGAAACATGCTTTTTCAATGCAGTCGCCACCACTAGTTATGCATTTTTGCCAGCAATGAACAAGAGCGTGCCTGCAGCACTTGTGAAAATCTGCACCAGAGGAGGTGACGCACTGTTTCACAGCTGTTATGATGGTGTCATTGCTAGGCAAATGTTGCCTGTGCAGTCCATCTTTCATCAGGTCAAACGGATGGTGCCAATCCATGGACTGCTGTTTTCACTCTGGCTCGTAGTGGTGACATCACATCTCATCACTAGTAATGATAGGAAACTGTCCAGGAAACTGTCACCTTCAGCCTCATATTGGTTCAATTGGTCCTAACAAACTTGCATTACAGTGTTCTTTTTGTTCCTGTGTGAGCATCAATCCTGTGTGAGCACAGCATTCATGTGACCCATCTGGCACAAACTTTGTGATATTTCAACATTGCCACAATCGTTTCCAACAAATTGAAGCCAATATTCAGCTCTGTACACAGTTCCCTGGTTGTAATCTGCTAATTCGCATCGACAGCTGATTGAGACACTCTTCATGTCGTGATGTGACAGCTGTGCATGGCTGTCCAGAACATGGCTTGTCGTTCATGTTGCTGTCACCACTGCTGAAACGCACCACCACTGCTCACTGTGCTCACATCCACCATTGATGGTCTCCATCAATGTTCAGCAAGTGTCCATGAATGTCAGTGGGTGCCATTTTTTCCACATGGAGGAATTCAGTTCCACCCCTTTGCTCCATCTGCACTCCCACATCAGACCCCATTGTGTCAGAGTGCCCCTCTGCCGCCATCTGTCACACGGCAGCAACATGGAACAGAATACTGGTGGGAAGATTCAACCTCTGCTGCCATCCCACCAACTTCCACCTCTGGCATTGTGGGCCAGCATCATAACACAGGAGACATTACTTTGGGAGCTGCCCTCATACCATGTGTTGATTATTTCAGTGTCTTCAGAATACTTAATTGATCACATCACATCTGTTCGTCTCCCCGTTAAGTAATTAGGATGTTCATAAACTATAGAGAGATTAACCTTCTTCAGTGAGGTTACAAAGGTGAAAATCAAGGGAAAGACGGTTGTGGTCTTTAAATACATAAAAGTAAGTGTCCACAGGTGTGACTGCCATGTGCAGTAAAACAAAATTGGAAGAAAATAAAACTTGATTCAGAAGATGTTAGGTTGGTGGAAACACATACAAAAACCAGCTTGAGATAAACTGAGTGTTGCATTAGAAAAATAATCACAGTATAAATGAGGCCACCATGCAGCCACATACTGCATCTGAGAGGCATAACAAACAGTGTTGAAATGAGACTATGCATTACTGATTTCTCTGTACATCTGTACTTAGTGTTAGCCTTCCCAGGTTTGCTGAGATACATGCCATGGTCGTGGGTTAGCCATAGTTCACTGTTGTCTTGGTTGAGAGCAACTACAGAGCAGATAATACGGAGGTTTTAGTTCACTCCTTTCCACAAGGGTATGTGGTACATTTGGAGTTACTATCACTACTGCATGTACTTCCTCCAGATAGATAGCTGAGGAGCTGTGTCCCACAGTGCAACCAGGAACATGTCTGAGACTGGGACAAATCTTGCGGTAAAATGAGAGGTTGTGTCCTGCCAGTGTGGGATCTGAGTTTGTAAGTGCCTGAGTTGTGGGGAGATTGGATGCTTCATGCAATATAGTCATTTTGATAGTCTGTTTTGGTATATAATGATCTAGTTCTTTTCTAGATGTTTGTGGCTCCTAAACAAAAAAAAAAGCATCTACACACATACATGAAAATCACTAATCAGAGCAAATATTAATTCAGACAGTTTTGCATTCATACCTAACCTCTTTTGTGCCATTCTGCATTCTAGGGACATACCATACAGGAGAACTTGAGTGAAAAAAACAAAATCATGCAAGATATCAGTAGTAGCAGTGACAAAGCAGAAGATAAGTTCCCATCAGAGGCTATGCTACATTTACTGCGAAGTGCTTTTAACAGACAGATGGCTCAGAAGCGACTGCCAAAGAAGACTGCAAGTGAGAAGTTAAGTATTCCATATGAACACTTCTATCAAGCCCTCGAAAAGTTAAACAAGCCCTCTCAGTTAAAAGACTCAGAAGAAAGTCTGTACAGTGACTACGTTGATCTTTTTTACAATGCCAAACCATACAAGCATAGAGATGACAGACTGCTGCAGGCCTTGGTTGATATTATAAATGAAGGAAACTAAACTTTAGGATATGATGCTGAGTTGGAAATATTCATTCTCCCACCCCACCTCTAGTTTCTGCTTTTTTTTTTTCTGAACTCTATTGTATGCTCTAGTTGTGTGATTGCTGCTTTGATTGCTTCATATTTGACACAAACATCAAGGAAGAAAAAAAAATGAGTGTGGGAGGATAAGGCAGTAAGCTCCTGCTTTTTAGTAATAGCTTTTTTCAAAGACTTTCTTCATTACCATGAGAGTAGATTTGCCCCCTCAGGCATGAAATGCAGCAGTATTCCCTTGAAAATACTAATGCTCTATTTTAAACAATTTTCACGTTACTTACTCTTCCACTCTATTCCCTTAGCATGCAGTAGGATTCAAAACCTGAATTACCAAGCAGTTTTGAACCAAACTGCCAAAGCTATGGGAAGATACTCTCATCCCTGGATGTGTAATGAATAGTGCAGTCTTTCTTACATTTGGCATTTATTCAAGATTTAACACCTGCAGCAAGTACCTCTTCCTTCCCTCATAGTATTTTTGTTCCTTTTCCGAACAATGCACTCTTACCCTTCTGTTCTCCTGTAAAAGAGCAGCTGGGAAACTGGAGTTGGATTGGAGCATCAGTGAAGTTATTAACGGGTTAGACTAGAGACAGTCATACTCTGACTTAAAAGAGCTCCAAACAACGCATTCCAGACCATGGGGATTCTCACCACCTAACTTAAACTGCCTAAATGAAGTGCCTGATTTATGAGCTTAGTTTTTCTAGGCTGTATGTAGCTAATGAAGACAGATAGCACTTAAAGAGCACTTGACTAGTTTTTGCACTGGTTCTGAATTACATGACGGAGTACTTATCTATTTTTATTGATTATATGAACTTTAGGGAGCCAACCTCCTGCCTTTGGAGCCTCAGTTAGATTTCTAAAGTTAAGTAATATAAATGCCTCCTGGGATGTCTACATCCACAGCAGCTGGGACAACAAAGCTGGGATCATTTTGTCCCATCCTTAACCTGTGACCAAAGTGGTGTACAAAGGGAAACCGTAACATCAAAGTCCATTTAAAGAGTGCATCCTGAAGTGTCTGGTGAATTGTCACACTTCCCAAATATCTAGGAAGTAAAAGCAAAATGAATGGGGGGAGGTGTGAGTTAAAAAAATACCCAGGAGAAGGGAGTCAGAAATGGAAGGACAGTATGGGATGTGGAGGAGGGAGAGGAAAGGAAGGAAGAAGAGGGTAGGAGAGGAGGAAACAAAGCGGTGTCAGAGAGCAGCAAGGACCGTCTGCTGCCTACCTACAGCAGTCATGGGAAACTAAAAATGAAAAGCAAGATAACTGAGGAAAATACAAAGTGATGGGACTCCTTCAGAATATAAATAAGAGTAGTGAAGGGAGAAGCAGACTGGTCAGAAAGGTCTATCACCCTATCCAAAGTGGAAAAAAGTATATGTGGCATCCTATGCAGTAGAATGGTGTGAATGGCAGCAGATAAGACAGTTTTCCACACTTAGAATAAAGATGGAAATATTATTTTGCTGTTCATAATTTAAACAAACAAATGAAAAACCCAACAACAACAAAAACTAACAATGCAGTGCTGGATGCTGAGAAATTGGGGAGGATCTGCTACAAGAAAATGAAAGCTCCTAGTGTCTCATTGCAGTGCTAAAGATAATCCAAAAAGTGCTGACTAGGTTTTACTTTTTTCTCTCTTTCTCATCTACTGTAGAAATGTAGATTAGAAATATTTTCCAAATATTTTAGATAACTGTGTTCCTCCTTCATTGTCTATTCCTTAAAAGGATCCAAGTGTCTCTATGAGAGGAGTTTAACATTGTGTTCATTCTTCATCCATTTGGACAGAGATTTTTCAAACTTCACACTAAATTCTGTAATCACTGCTTAAAGGCAACTTTGAAAATTGTCTTAGCGAACTTAAGATTTAGAAATCTTTGATTTTAGTGGTTTCATGTCTACCTGTGGCTCAGTCTGTGTTTTTGCCAGCTTTAGATAGATGTAGCTTTAGTTGATTTGAAGAGTTCTTCTATATTTCTGTCCGTACTTCAAAGATAACAACTGCAAGAGTAAATGTCTCTTACACTTAAATTTCTTACTCTCTACTAAGAAATTTGATTGAAATGAGAAATGAAAAAAAACTGTTTGAAATTAGAAAGCTTTTATGTTGTCCCTTTAACATACAAGCTTCCTGGCAATACACAACTACTGAACAAGCAGAATGTTAATATTTCTAATTGCTGCTGCTGGAGCAGTTAGTGACAGCACTAAGTTATTTCCACTAACATTTAATTGTCAGAATTGGGAGTTCAATCTCTACAATTATATTCCCATTTGGTGATAAAGGACCACTGTTAGTTCCGTGCAGGGGCTGCCGGGTAACAGTAATTTTAGCCAGTCATCAATCAAGTATATCAAAGTGAGGAAAGTACTACAAACACTCAAATCAGCCCTTGAAGGAAGTTTTCATATTTAAACGGGTGGAAAACATGGGACTCTCCTTTTACTTAAGACGAGTTCCTGTGTTTTAGCCAAAGTTTCATCAGAGAACAGCATTGAAGTCTCTCTTTTGAATGTTTCCAACCCAGAGTAGATTGTACAGGAGTAAATTATTTTTATTGTTAGTCTTTCCTTGGTGCCTGTGCGGGTTTTGTGAAAAATGTTAAAGGAAAAAAATGTTTTCTCTCAGAATTTTAAATTATATTTTCCTTACAGGTATTTATAATGTAGCAAAGATTTTATTGAACAGACAGAATTTTAAAAGGCATAATAAATTATATTGAAGAACCAGATTTTTCTTGGGGAAGAGACAATTTCATCGAATAAAAGTATTTTTTAAAGGCATGTTCCAACAGCAACTGCAATATGTATGTGATGTGATGTTAAAGTTTGTCTGATAGTAGCATAATACAGTGTGTTAGCAGAGCTCAGTGTGTGGTCTTAACATTTGTAAAGAAAACAATAAGACAATGTCAATCCACTGACTTAAAATGACAGGGAAATGAAGTTTAGAATTGAGAGCAATGGTGTTAGAAAGTGATAATGGGCTGGGTGGAGAAAATATGTGATTGAATAAGAAGAATTGGAGAGGATTTCTCCAGGAGGGGAAACGCTGCACCTTCCACAACTGCAGCTGGAGTAAGGTTGGCTGCTGACAGCAATGGCAGCAGTGCTGGTTGCGGTTTGTCTGAAATACAGAATTCTGCAAGTTTCACTACAATGAAATAATACAGACAAATCAGTCAGGGGGTCAAATTAAATACATACTTCTCTGTTTTCTTACATCAAAGCCCAAGCAGTTAAACGTGTCTTTTTTTCCCCCTGACTCACATTTCAACGCAATAAGAGACAAGCCCCCATGTACCATGACATGCTGGAAGCTGCAGAGAGCTGCTGTTCAGGGTGAGCTGCTTGCCACCTGTGCTGACAGGCAGCACCCCGTGCTTCTGCTCAGGCAGATGCAGCCATCTCTGCCGAAGGCCCTTGTGTTAGGATGTGGTGCTGGGCCGAGCACCGTGTGGAGAGGAACAAGTCTTAGCTTTACCCTTGTGGGTACTTACCAATCATTTTCATACCCAAATTGAGTTTGCTTCCCAGGTCTTGGTTAACTACAGCTTGCTGCAAAACCCGCTTCATCAAATGCTGTCTGTACTGTCAAAATACGTCATGTGCTTTCAATAGCTTACATTCCATAGCAGAAATCCTTTTAGTAAGTGTGTGCAGAAAATACATTGCCAAAGTAGCGTCAAAGAAAGAAAGAAATCTGAAGTCTGCATTCAAGCAATATTAAATCATTTCCACACTGAACAATGGATTTTCTCTCAAAAATATGACATGGTTTTTTAAATGCCATGTTGCATTTGAGCTTTCTAGCACTAGCTGCTCTGAGTTACCCAAGCAGAGTTTCTGCTCAGACATGTTGTAGCCCTAAACTCAGAAAATAAGGTATCAGAAGATGTGTCCTCTTACTTCTCCTGAAGTCATTTGAAAACTATCGTAAGCACTTTCAGCGTAAGTAAACTGTTTTGAAAGAGAAAAGGGGACTTTGCAAGCACATTACCGGCTTTGGAATTATGTTAGTATTAGAAATTAGGAGTGAATGTAGTCTGTTTATGAAAAGAGCACATTCGGGGAAGGGCAAACATCTGAACTCTGCTTATGAGCTATTACCTATCTCACACATATCATACCCTGTGATAACGGCAGCCATGCTTATGTCCTCGTGCATCGCAGTAACAGAAGGAGCAGTGCTGTGTCTGAGAGACTCCTTGCGAAAGCACACCAGCCTCTACCACTGCAGGTTTTCGAGTGTTGCACACTCAAGGCACACCAGGTACCAGTTAGTTCAGTTCTGGAAAGTTTACAACTTACAGGAAGAAACCTTTCAGGTCATTATTGTGCAAAACCACTTTTGTGCTCATGCAGATACACAATATTTCTACACAGCCTGAAGCCTTTCTGTTTGATCAAACCCTTTCTTTCGCAAAATCCACGTCAAAAACTCCCACCATATCAGCATTTTAAAAAAGCACAGCTCTACAAATACGTGTTTTGCTCAGAATCAGGCACTCAGCAAGCTGGTGCTTCTGACTGCAGACGGAAAAGGTTCAAACTCCAACCCCACCATGCGCTAATAGGAATAATTTCAGTAAACGCTCTAGTTAATGACACAAGGAGTCATTAAAAATATTGCTTCTCATATTGCAATTTATGAGGATAATGTAACCAGAAAGAACAAGAAATTTTGCTTCCAACAACACAGTAAATGCACAGTGGAAAATACATTCCAAGTTCTACTAAGATACCAGAGAAAAATAAATAGACAATACATGAATACGGGTAGTTATCAGGAAAAAAATCTTAGTGGTTATATAATTTCAGCAATTTTGCTATATCCAATCAAACTTAGCTAGGCTATATCTTTCTTTCTGGTGTCGTATTCTTTCCCCAGAACAAATGAATCGGTTGCTGCTGCCTGTGCCATTTTGTTTGACTGTTATCAGTCAGTGCTTCAAATCACGAACACGCAGCATAATGCAGCGCCGTATATTCTGATAAGGAAATGAACTTAGAACTAAGGACGTGCAGCTTTGCATACGCCGATCCATGAAGTGCTCATGTGAAATGGACCTGTAAAGGTTAGGCAAAGAGCAGAGCCATATGTCAGCTCCATTAGACACAGTGAATTAGTCCCACGTTTAAGAATAGCGATGGTGCGGTGCAGAGCATCGCAAACATCCAGGAAGTAAAGGCAATGCTCAGTGCCATGGTTTCATCAGTAACTCAGCTACCTGAGTGCAATTTCATGGTCTGTAGGGGACATATTTTAAAAACTAAATGTCTAGGAAAAGCCCACTGCTGCCATCTCTTCCTCTTTTCCCCTGTATTTTAGTTACTCTGCCCTAGAGTGATGCACCGTCCTTGAATGAGATTCGTCTGAAAATACTTGTAGGTATTGACACTTGCAGATCTTGATTTCTTTGTGAAATCAATGCAATTAATCACTTTCACATTTACATTTACATGAAAAAGAAATACATGTTTACATGATTCTGTGCAAGCTCTTTGTAATGACAACACAGCAGCTGTTAGCAGGGACAGAAAGAAGATACAGATTTCATTTGCTAGGGCAGATTTTAAAGTTAAAACTTTGCCAGCTTCACCCAGATTTTGCAGTATTGGTACTGAAGGCTGTTTTGGAGGGTGGCTGAGGAGGAAGAGAGATTTATTCATTTGGTAAACAGCTGGAGTACAATTTTCCAGAGAATCCTGTATGGCTGCACTTGCACTGATGGAAACATAAACCCACTTTATACAAAAAGTTGATGTAACTGGATGGAGAGCTTTGAAGAATTCAGACAGTGGAGTAACTCTGGCTTTGTAAGACAATAGGTGAGTAATAGCATCAGGCACTGTGGCAGCTGGATGTGATGCATGTTATGGGAACACTGCAGTTTTACTTCAAGGCTTTGAAATCTGAAACTCTGGAAAGGTGTTTGTAGTACGCTGAGTGTTCCTTTAGACTTCCTTTAAAACTAATAGAAACAGTCTCCTTTAGAGCTTCTGTGGGATTCAGAGGTGGCTCTGAATCACTCTGTGGAGGAGACTGTCTGGTGGGTGCGTAAGCAGCTCGCTTCTGAATCATGAGCCTAACTCAGGCCCTGCATTCACACATCTAAACTTAGGCAGAGCGACTGCTGTCCTCAGCTCTCCACCTCTTGCCCCCACGTCTGTCAGTGAGTGGTGCTGAGCACGTCTCGGTGCAGCTGCTCGATGCTTTCGAACAGCCAGCTGAAGCTGTGCCAGATTTAGCATCCGTTCAGACAGCAGCGGTCTCCAATCCAGCAAAGGCTGCAGATGATTTTACAAGGATCTCAGATTTCTGTCGAATATTGCTGTCTGTAAATACCCTGCGTGACCCTCGGGCTTAAGAAGAGCTCAGGGCAAGGAACGATGGGCATTTTTGTCAGTCATGTAAGTGCATGCTGTAGGTGATGTGAAAACATGAAGCACGTGCTCAATCTTGCTCACTTGAGTTGTTCTCCTGTCCTGTGCAAGCACACGTGTGGTGTTCAGCACCTCACTGAGCACTTGGCTGAATCCAAAAGGATTGCACCTCCTGGGCCCCTCTGCACAGGGCAAGGGGATGCGATTTTAAAGTTCTCCCCAGTTACTGCGAACGTCTGCTTGCAATTCTATATCGAGTGCCATGAGTCATGCCTGGATTTCCATACTGCATGCAACCCAGTTGCTTGCACTGCAGTGTGCTGGGTCTCAACCTCACATGGTGAATCACTTCCGTATGAGAGTACACGAGTCCCTCTTTATCAGGGAAACAACAGTCACAAAGCACCAAGGCCTGTGCATTTGGCATCTTAATTCTTTGCAGGTTAATTTTGTGTTGTCACTAAATGTTTCAGGTGTTTGGAAACTATAGGGCCTGCACAATGTCAGCATTCTTACGAAGATCAGAGAATGCCATCCCTTTAGCAAGAGGCTAAACTGTAATGCACTATAATACTTAGTTAACTTATTTAAGTTTCATTTATTAGAGTTTATTTGCTAAGTTTATTTATTTAAGTTTCACAATACAACTGTTCAATTGCATTCAGGTTGAAGAGGAGTCTGAAGACATGCACGGTTTCTTGCTTTGACATAAATTTTTTGTAACTCCACTGTCCTTATAGGCCTGTTCTAGATGTTCTTCATGTACCTGATGTGAGAAATGCTCGATGGCCAATGACTTAGGCTCAGGCAGAGTATTAGGTGAATGGCCCTTTATTGACACTTTGCAAAGCGGGTGACCTAGCAGGTAGGCACCCCAAGCAGAAATGTACAGCAGTTTTTATTCTCCCCCTGCCCTGGTTCCTCACTGGTTGAGTACTTCAGGGCTTACAGTCTACAGCCTATCCGATACTGCTGAATGTCCTGCACCTGATTACGACTTGGGTATGATTCTTACCAATTCTCCTCCCCTCTTTGCTTCATGGTCAGTTTAAGCATTGTCCCTTTTTCCAAGTAACCTCTGAACAAATTCCTGGTACCCTTCAGAAGCACAGGCTCTTTGGCCTTGTTCCCAAGAATTAGCCAAAACTATACCCTGTATTGCTGTGATATGCTATGTTTAAACTGGCCTTCTTGGTCACAGTGTTCTGTTTACACCACCCTGACACAGACAGTATCATAAATAAGGTACAGCACATTCTGCAGCAAGGAATCCTTCTACAGTCTTAGAGAGCAGAACAGCACATATCCAAACGAAGGATACAGACACAGAAAAGAAGATGATACAAGTGAAAACCAATCTTATACTCTCTAGCTTGGAGGGGGGGTCTCTAAGGGCACTTTGGGGTCCTGTGGGAGACATTTGAGGGGGTTTCAGGTATGTTCTAGAGTCTTTGGGGAAGGTTAGGGAAATCAGGAGGCAGGAAGGAGGATCCTGCAAATACAATATTCTACTATTTCTTACACCTGAGAAATGAAGCCAGACATGAACAATTTGAGTCAGGTGTTACACCACAGCAGTGGAAAGGAAGAGAAAAGAAAAGGGTAGATTGAATACAGATCCAGACAAGAAAGAGTGAATTTTGTGCTTTTCCATTCCTTGTTTTCAAACAGTTTTCTATTGCATTACCCTGGCTTCAAAGGAGAAATGATAAAGATCTTTGTGCTGCTCATGCTGATGAGTCAGATTTGGTTTGTTTTGTAACAAAATTCATTTCTGTCTTGATCTCTCATCTCTCCCTTTCTACCAGAATTCTATGTAGGTGGCTCCAAAAGTAATGCCTCCTGTTGATTTCCGTGGAAACCTCAACAGATAGAAAGAACACAATAACACAGTTTCATCAGAGCACATTCTCTGTTGCAAAACACTCTTTTTCATCAGAGTCACCACCAGTAGCTGTGCGTTTTCACCAGCCATGAACAAGAGCTGCATGCTGCACCAGTGGAGGTGGCCACTGTTACTGTTGCCACCGCTGAAACGCACTGCCACCCCTCACTGTGCTCACAGCCACTGTTTGGGCTCCATCAATGCTCAGCAAGTGTCTGCGAATGTCAATGAGTGCAGTTCTTTCTGCATGAAGGAATTCAGTTCCACCCCTTTGCTCCATCAGCACTCCCATGTCAGACACCCTTGCGTCAGAGTGCCTCTCTGCTGCCATCTGTCACACCGTGGTGAAGGTTCAACCTCTGCTGCTGTCCCACCAGCACCCACCTGCCATGAGCCAATATAGTAAAATAGGAGGCTTTACTTTCGGAGCAGGCTTGAGAATTCTGTAATCCAAAGGACAGCATTTCCAGATTTTCAAGGTTCATAAACTTCGTGTTAGCCACCTCAGTTCCTCGATTTCATGTCTTTTATTTTTTATCAAATGGGAGTCTAAGCCATTGTCCATTTTTAGGAACACTCATCAACATGTTCCTACCTTGGTGGACAACAATGGGAGAGCAGAGTGCTATGGCTACCATCTGCTGGACATTTTAGCTTTTAATTTTTTCTGGTCCTCAGGTGGCCAGGAGAAAGATGAGCACTTGCACTTCAGAGCACTAAAGGGAAAAGTAACGCAGGAGAGCCACCATCACCTCTTGTTTACCCTGAAAGAGGGGAAGGCTGAGTCATCTTCAGGTACATGGCATGCTTTGTGCCTTGCTGTACCATCTGTGCGACCACAGCTCAGAAACCTTCCCTTCTGGATTGTTCTTAACATGCTCTAACTACTGTTGTCAACAAATAGGTCGCTTGGAAGCCCCTCAACCGCATTATAAAGCGTTTGTGATATTTTTAGGTTTAGGCAATATGTGAATCCACAGCAGCTATTTCCTGTGCTTGATAATACTCTGGGTTCATGGAGATAAAAACAGCATGACGAAGATAGAGCTGTATTGCATGCGACAGCTCACAGCTATGTCATGTAGCACAGCTCCTCTGTGCCTGGATCAGAGTTGGAAGGTAAATGCAGCAGGATGAAGGGCAAAGGGAAGATACTGGCGTCAGACAACAGTGGGATGCTTTGGCACAGATCTCCCTGTGCGCACAGATCCCAGTCAGTCTGGCAATAATCACAGTAATTGCAGCCTGTCCAATCTGCCCCATTACCCAACAGCTGTTCTTTACAGTTCATAGCGCCAAAGACCACATCTGTGATAGCGGCATTCATGCTGGGCACCCTTGTTGTGGTCCCTCATGTGCAGAGAAAACATTTTTCTTTTCTGAAGAATCACCAGCAGCCTGAGAAATTTTATTGACGAATATCAAAGAATCACAGAATGGTTTGGGTCAGAAGGAACCTAAAAGCCCACCCAGTCCCAACCCCCTGCCATGGGCAGGGCTGCCACCCACCAGCTCAGGCTGCCCAGGGCTCCCCTGGCCTTGAGCACCTCCAGGGATGGGGCACCCACAGCTCTCTGGGCAGCTGTGCCAGGGCCTCACAGCCCTCTTTCTTCTGCTCTGAACAGGACTGGAGGATGTACAGGATGTACTCTGGGAGCTGCCAGCCCCCAGAGAGGTGCTCCCAGGTGCTGCTCAGCACCTTTCCACCCACAGCTCTGCTTTCTACCCACAACAGGCCGAGGAGCAGGCAGCCGAGCATGGTGTGCAGCCCAGGCCTGTGCCGGCGTTACCCTCATACCTCTCAGTCACCACTGGGCCCATGGAGCCTGGCTGGGCCCCAGCCATGCACAGGTGATGGGTAGGTGTACGTTTCTGACATTGCAAATAACAGCTGCACTGAGCAGTTCCCCCATGGCCATGGTAGGTGGAGGAATTACCTCTCTGCATTACCTAATTTCTCCTGTGAACATCAATGGATCGCTTTGTGTTAGGCTTCAATTTCCATTTCTTGTTGAGATAAAAAATGCCTCCTGGGTTTTCTGCCTTCTTTGCTGAGATTTTAATAATATTAATCTTGTTGTAGGTGCACGGGCATGTGGAGTATCTGCTGAGGCACTCCTTTCATGCTGCTGTACTGCTGACATTAAGAGCAGAGTCGCAGAGGTGGGTACTCTGGAAAGGAGCTCGAAATACACTTTAATTATCAGGTAATGCTGTCAGGAAGAAATTACTGAATTTGTCCAGATTTTTTTTTAATAATATTTTTAACAAAGGAGTAGCACTAATAAGATGGGATAGCAACACCTAATTTTTGCTTAGTCTCAAACTCTGGCCCTGTGAATCAGCAAATTGCCCAGGAGGCCTCCAATGCCCTGTGTCTGCATTTGGCTCTTCCCAGCACCGTCCCACGTGTGCCTGGGTGCTGCTCAGTGGGGTTTTCAAAACCCCTCTTTGAGGAGAGCTTACACAGTCACAAAGTGGATGCAATGGTGAGCTGCAGGCTGGCTGAATGCTGCTGCACGCTGAGAGAGGAAACAGCTGAAATCCATAGCTCCTCAAGGGACTTAATGCATCCTGTTTCGTAGCAGCAGCTACAGCAGTGCTTGCAAGGCATCTGAAGGCATTTACTGTGCCTCCTGCACTGCTGGAGCTGTATGTTCAGACTCAAAGCACCCATAAATGCGCAGAAATACCCCTCCCATGCCGTGTCACGCTGCCTTTCTGCGCCCAGGTTTAATTGTATATACCTTATTTGCATAGGGCTGATTACTTTCATCAGTTATGAATGTTGCGTAGTTACCATCTCATTAAGAACATCAGCTTTTATAGGGTTTGGCCTTTATTAGAATTTACCCAAATTGCTCCTACATTCCCACATATAGGAATTTCCATTTGCGGTACGGCCCATGCTGCCTAGGAGGAGTCACACTGCGTTTCCCTTGCCTGGCAGGCAGAGCTGGGGGTTCAGCTCTCCAGGCATTTTGCCTTTCTGTGCCTGCTCTGACCCAAGTGGTGGCCATGCCCCCGGCCCTGCTCAGCCCTTGCTTTGCCAAGCCATGCTGTGGCAGCCGAGCTGCGGTGGCGGTTCCTCTGGCATCGGTTTGTTCACATTTCTCTTTATTGGATTTGCTTTCTACCCACGTGCTTTTGTGCCTTTTGTTGCTCCTTGCCTGTGATTCAGATGTCTGCTGCTTTGCATTAATCTGCGGCTTTCACCAGTGCTAACTAATCCTCCCAAGTATCTAACTTCATTACACATGGTTTGTTTCTTCTGGACCATTAATGAGGATGTTAAATAGAATGAGTTCTGACACCTATCCTTTCGCTATTCTGTTGAACAAACCCTCCCCAGTTTGCTGTATTGTCGCTTATGATTCTGCTTGTGGTCTTTCAGCCACCTTCCAAGCCCGATTTACATTAATTTACCGGAAGGAAATTTCATTAGTGTGACAAGTATTTTGCTGCAGTCCAAATCTGGCTGTTTTTAGCTCCCCTCTTGCCTTGCCCTCTAGTGCTTATTTGGTAATTCTCTCAAAATAAGAAAATCAATAAAACCGTCGGGTGACACTTGTTTCTGGCTGCTTGGGGGCTCGTGATTATCTGGGTTACTGGAGGTACAAATCACAGCGTATGATCTGCGTTTTGCTCCTGTGCTGAGCTCAGCTTGCCTTCCCTCTGGCTGGGACTGTTGGGTGCAGCGTGCTGTCCCTTGGCCTGGGGAAGGTGTGATATCCATACGGGAGCATGGCAGTGGAGGATAATGTGCTTCTCAGATATTTGCTTGTTTCTCACCGTGTTCAGCTACAAACCCTTAATGATGTTCCATGCTGCTCCAGGTAACATGAAACAAGATGGGGAGGAGGTGCTGGGAAGGCTGGGAGGAGCGGGGCAGGTGTGATGGTGGATGAGCAGACCAGTACAGGAAGGTTTTGGCCATGCACATGGACGTCCCAGCACTTGCAGCTCAGATTTGGCAGAGCACTGCCCGGTATTCTCAGAGGCACTTCATAACTAATGTGGTTTCTGAGAGGAAAGTGAATAGAAAAACATTTGGTTTGCATCGTGGTGTGTGAAAGCTGATGTCTTGTTTACACTCAGCGAGAAACAATGAGCTCGAGTTCTGTGTTCCTGGTTAACAAGACCACGTATAATTGAAAGGCTGCCAGCTGCCTTCCTACCTAACGTGCTCACAAACCATGCGGTGCTCAGCCTGCCTTGGAGCTCACCGAGCTTGTTAGAACACAGAAATTGTACTAAATAATTGGACAATTACCAGTATTGAGAACATCCTTCATTTTAGCACTAGAAAATTACACCCTTTACCGAGAAGGTAATTTTCATAAAAATCAACACTTTGGGATAAGAATTTATTAAACAAGTAAAGGTTGATTATCACTACTCAATAAAAGCTTGAAATAGTCAATGGTAAAAGTACCAATAGCATGAAAGCCTCTTGCTCTTTTTGCTTTCCAAGTCATCTATTGATGTAATGATTCTTTCACACAATTTCAATAGCAGTGACATTTCTGTCACCACTAAAATAGCTAAAAAAGGCAGTCTCACTGTGAAGAATTGTAAATTATTTCTTAATTTTTGTACCTGCTTGCGACCTTTGGAAAGCATTCCTCTGTAGCATTACCTGTTTTCCCCTGGCTCATTGGGACCATATGTTTTCTTTCTAATTAAAGCGTGACCTTGCAGTGAGGATGACTTGTTTTTAGCTGCATGAACTGTTCTTCCTGATTTCCCTAGGTGTGTAACAGTCACAACTTATTAATTCATCCATACTCTCTAAGACATGAAAGTCTCCAGCCAGATGGAACTTTCCTCCCTTTTTCTTCGGCTGTGCTGCCCTATTCCTAAGAATTTAAAGTGATTGTGTTGGGTTAAATCGTGCATTTGACTCCGCGCCCTAATTCTGTATTTACTCACCAGCATTTAGTGGTTGTGCCAGGTTTTCAGATCCCTTAACAATTTGGACTGGCAGTGATAATAAAACTGTGTTTGTGTGAGCCAATGGAAAATTTTGGTTGGATAATAGGGTGTGAAGGGACTGCTTTGTGTGTGACATCCGCAGCGTGTTCATCCTGTCAGCAGGATCTTCTGAGTGATGAAGGTCCCTGGGGTGTCTTAACATAATATTGTACCATCAAAACTTCTGTTTCATTGACAAATACGTCAGGTGTGAAGATGGTTCTTGCTGTCTCAGCCCTGTAGCCTGTTCTTCCTAAGCAGTTAATCCTCAACTACTGTCAGATTGTTTCCACAAAACTTCATGTTGGTGGATTTAAGACAGGTTCACAAGCAAGGAGAGTCAGAGGCTGATGGAAGTTTTGTATATGTGGAATTAAGCCAAACATGCTATTATTAAAAACAACAACAAACAACCAGAAATAATCAAAAAACTGATAGTTGCTTTTGTGTATCAAGTGCATGAGATTTTGTCTCCGTAGCAAGACCTGGCTACTGGTCTGAGAACTGGAGTCAACTGCTCTGTTTGCGGTGGCTCATCCTCAGGCTCAGTGATGACAGGGCCTGACTATCAGGCTGAATGCATTCTTCAAAAAACTATGCCAGAAAAAAAGCATGCCAGAAGATAAAACATCTCCTTCCACAGGGCTGTGCTGCTCAGTGTTCTGTAGGAAAAATGATTTGTTTTGTTCTTTGTTAGGGAGTAGGAGGAAAAATCCTCATGAAAACAAGGTGGTTATAAATTGGACTAATTAGGGCTGGATCCCAGGAATCTGCATGTTGAAATGCTCAGCAGCTGTCTTAGTTTCTAACTGAAACTTTCTCTCAGTGTCTGCTACAAAGCTGTGTTTTGGTTCTAGAAAGAAAACATGGCTGATAACACCCGGCAGCGCTGAACAGAACCAAGGACATTTGTATGTCTCTGCCAGGAGAGTAAAGAGGCTGGGGGGGCCGCAGGGAGCTAGGAGGGGAAAAGAATGGGGCAGCTGACCCAAACTGACCAAAGTGATATTCCATACCGTATGACTTCATGTAATATAAGGAAGGGAAGGGAGCGGGGAGGGCCCGTTTGCTTGGGGATTGGCTGAGCATCGGTCGCGGTCGGTGAGCGATTGCTTTGTGCAATCACTTGTTTTGTATATAATTATCATTACTGTTATTGTACTCTATTTTCCTCTTTCTGTTATTAAATAGTTTTTATCTCAACCCCCGAGTTCTACCTTATTTCTCGATTCTCTCCCCCATCCCAGCTGGGAGGAGGGGGGGGGTGAGCGAAAGGCTGTGTGGGGTTTCCAGGCCTGCCTGCTGAAACCAGAACAAGCTTACTCTTAATCAGCTGTCTCCCAAGGCAGAAATCACAGCTTCAAATGAGACACGGGAGGAGGAAAAGGGCAGGGAGGTGGCATGTCTCAGAGTCATTGTACTGAGCAGAAAATCATGGGGAGGGTTCAGCTATAAATCCTGCCGTCTGGGAGCAAAGCCACTTAACCCAGGTCTAGAGAAAGGTGTCCAGCGTCGGCCAGAAGCTCTAGGACTCAGCAATGAGAAGTTCCCAGACCATAGCATGGGCCCTCCTAGCAAAACGCAGGTTAATTCAAAGCAGTAGGCAAGTGTTCCTTGGACAGCAGGCAACCTCCCACCCTGCAAGTCGGCTCCCAGCCAGGAACTGCTGCTGCTCCTGCCGTGCTTGTGTTGCCTTGGCAGACACACCTGTGTGGCCCCACCACTACTTAGAGGTCACTTGCCAGTACTGAAATTCAAGGAACATTTTTTCTGGCATAAGCACACAGTGTAACTGCTCAATTATAATTTGTTTTGTCTGTCTTAATCTTGAGATCTTGAGATATATGATATAGGATACTAGCACAGGCAAAAGAGATTAAAAGAACTTCTATGCCCGCGCTTTTACTTTCTGTCTTCCTTACCTGATTTCTGACTTGGCTCATTTTATTTTGGCTGCCAGCATTGTTTTTTAAGCCATTAACTAGGTTTTGTGGTCAAGTTCTGAGTAATTGTATAAGGTCAGGGGAACAAATTTCCATTGCTTTGCTTCATTAAACACTCCAGATGCAGCTCCTGTACCGGGTAGGCTTTCTCAGAAAAGCTACCTGACCACTCCCTGATGAGCAAAGACACAAGAGCAGGAGCTGTCAGGGTGTTAGGTGTGATTCTGCAGCCAGAAACCATTCCTGAGATCAACTGGGGTCGGGGATGAGGGAAGCCAAAGCTCTGCCATGAGCAGTGGTTGGACTTGGGGCTAAGCAATGAAAAGGGAGGCTGGCTGTTCATCAGTCACAAAGAGGAGGTTGTTAGGTGGGACAAGAAACCAGGGCTTGTCCAGAGGACAACGTCTGCCACTCTGCAGAGGCTGAAATGAATTTTAATGTTTCCCAACCATTGAAAACATAGGCAAATTAGCACCCAAATTAATTAGCTCTGATGGGGATGTTATCCAGATGACAGCGCTGAGGCATCACGTCACAAAGCTTCGCTTCCCTACAATGAGTCCACTGCTCTCAGAACAGGAGGTCAAAGCCAGATGATGACAATACAGTGGCTGTCCTAGCAAAAGGAGTCACTTATCAAAAAGCAATAGGAAAGTCATTGTCTGAGTCTGAACACCAGCAGAGGAATTCAGGCACATCTAGTTGGGCAGCAAGACAGCGAGCAGGCTGTTGCAATAAGCAGAGGTGCTGCTTCACTATGCCCCTGGTGTCAGCGTGTCCCTGCCAGGTCCTCAGCACCCTGGGCTGGCAATGAGCCCCACTCATTCCCATGCCCACAGCCAAGGAGGCAGTACAGGGTCTGCATGTCTTTGGGGTCGGTGTCTGAGGGATGCTGGAGCTGAGCAGAATGGGGTTATGCACCAGGTTTTAAATGAGCTTCAGTAAACTAGCTCTTATTTTGTCTGATGCTAACTGCAGTTACCAGGAGGAAAAGCTATGTGCTAAGAGCCAAGGGTCTCAGTTCCATGGTGTTTTATCAAGCAATAAGGTGCTACTGAACTGCTGCCTTTTGGGATAGACCCCATTGTGGGTAAAGCGTCTGCCCCCAAACTCACCTGGATCTGGGCTCAGTGCGTTGGTTCAGCGACATCCAAGCTGAGCTGCACTCATAGGCTGTCTGCTAGGCCAGGCAGGCAGTATGAAAACAGATGTCACGTAGCACATCTGCCATGTGACAGCAGGGCTGAGTCTTGAGGGTTGAACAAGGATAGAGAGTACACATAATACTGCTCTTGGAAACACTTGAATTTTTATGTAATTGTCAACAAAAAAGATACCTTTTAGGCTTGAATCAGGTGATACCAGAACTACTTCTCTTGATATTATGAGAAAAACAAGCAGAAATCTCCAGTACAAACAGTCCCTTCTAAAGATAGGTAAGATTACTCAAATTGCTAATTTTTTCTCCCATCTTCTGAAGTTATCGTGACCTGTTTGTGCCAGAGCTGCAGGAGAGACATTTGAATTCCTCCTACAGCCATGGAAGTTGGCTAGCTGAAACTACTTTAAAAAATATTAATGAAACACTGGGAATTCTTGAACACGATTCTGCCTCCGTCAATTACCATTAACTGTCATTATCTACCAGCTGAATTACCTACAGCGTCTGCCTTCTGGAGATCTCAGTGTGAGTACAGTGAAGCTGACCTAATGCTGTTTATTCACTGTTCATGCCCTTTCTTCACAGTAAGACACTTGGTTTTGTTCTTTTTGTCTAAGAGGTTCCGTGATTGAGCAAGAGCGAAAACTGGTATTAGATAAAGTCAGGGAAAGAGATGGAAAAGAAAAACCTCAGACTGAATTTTTAAATAAGCACTTATAAGATTACCCAGCCATAGCTCAGCAGTCCGTGCAAGGGAAGAGGAACAAGCAAGCACCGCTGTGCAAGACGGAGCATCCGCGCAGGGCTTATCTTCGCGTTTGGAGCTCCACCTCGTGGACGCTGGCCAGCAGCTGTGGTCGCTAGCTGGGGTGATGAGCTCTGCCAAATCTCTCGGGCAAATCCAGAGCCTAACCAGGTTGTCAGAGACGTGGTACTTTTCAGGGGCAGTCTTTTCTTTTCTTTTTTTTTTAAAAGCTGATAAATGTAGTACAAGGCTACTGAATTAATCTTAAATATTCACGTAGGAGTTATTGATAGACCCGCTTTCACATCCTGAAGTTTTGTCTCTAAATTCTTTCTGCAGTGGCATGACACAGCTGGACTGGAAGCAATTGCTTTGTTTAAATAAAGTGCATATGCACTTCTCATCTTCGGACTGAGAAGCTGCTCAGACCCTTCAGCACGCGTGTTCAGAGGCCTAATGACTGTCAAAGATGTTCAGTGTTCCTAAGCTGGATATGAAATATGCTCCATAATACACATGACAGTGCTGCAATATATGCTAGTACAATCCATAGCATCATGCTTCAGAGGACAAGGCCATTGGCAAGAGTGAAGTATGTGCATGCATACATGCTGTGTGTGCAGCAGCGAGTATGGGCAAAGAAGGCAACAGGAGGCTGTCAACTGGACACAGCATATGGTGACCTGGTGTGCATCTCCTGCTGTACCTCTCGGTACTCTCATAGCTGAGAAGATATTCAAGTCAGAAACACAAAATTCCTGGTGAGTGATGCTGACCTGGGGGCATTATGGCCACAGTGAAAAACCCTGCACTGGAGAGAATTCAATCCTCTCGAGAGATGAGAACTCATTGTTAAGGCGCAGTTAAGCTGAAGGTGTCATCATTCTTTTGTGGAACCTTTAAACTGAGCCATAATAAAATATTTAGAGAAAGAAAAAAGGGGAAAAAAATAGTCCTCCGTCTACAGCATTGACAAAGTTGCAGAAGCTAAGAATTTTATACAATAAAATGGATTTATGGCGAGTACATAGGATGGATCTGGCTCACAATTTCTGGCTGTCATTCCCAAGGTAGGAGCCTTCCAGACAGCAACATCAGGAGAAGATGCTGGAGCAAAGTTCATCAAAAGTCTGTGTGCTGCCTGAAAGCCAAAAACTTGTTTTGCCATGTTACATAGATCAACGTGCATATCGATCAAGCACCAAAATAAGCCTTTGCTGAACAGCTGGCTGGACATTTTCCAAGACACTCTGAATGATCAGCTGAAGCAAGAACATCCAGCTGAGTGCCCTATCCAGCTGACAATTCCGTCCTGATCTGGGCAGGCCTGAGCTGCCCTCTCCAAAGCCCCCAGAGCTGCTGGCCCAGCACGGGACCCAGGAGTGCCATACATCCAGATCATAGCCACCTGCATGGCTCCTTCCCTTATATTGCAAATTTTCTCCTGAAGAGGAAAAAAAGAAGCTGCAAGGTGCTAAAGCTAAGTCCACCTTGCTGATATCTGTAAGATTTTCATGGTCTCGATGTGATCTCTGCTTTGACTCCCTCCACTCAGCTGGGGAGGGAGGCTATCTGCACCCTGCAGACATGCCAGCAGCAACCATCAGCCCCACCGAAACAAAGCCTGGTGCTGATAAGCGAGCTCCAGAGGGACCTGCTGAGGCTGCATGATGTGACTGACGTGCAGAAGCCTCAGACACATTTCCATTCGTTCTGTTACTTTTTAATTTCAACCATAGGCTCCATACTAATGTGAGGATGTGTCCGAATGCCTGTGGCAGCCCAGATGCCCTAGAGGGCACCCTGCTCCCAGAGCACCTCTGCCTCGGTTCCGGGCTGTGGGAGCCTGTTTCACATCTCTTCCTCTTCCGGACGTTCTGGGACATTCCCAGCTTCTGGGACAGTACCAATCCTTCCTCCTGAACAATCTCAGCTCCCCTCGGGCAAGCTAAAAGGAGTGTACTACCGCCAACGCTGTATTTCCAGTGATGACTTCTATCATTAGAACCGATTCTGCTTTGGTTTAAAGGGTGTAGAGGAGAGCAGAGAGCTGTGCTATGAAGGGACAGCACTCAGTTGCAGCAGTGGTCTTTGGGGTGGACCACTGATCCTACCTGGGATGCATCCCAATAGCACGTGTGTGTGCTGTGCCTTAGGGCTGGGGTTAGGGTCAGGGTTAGGGTGGGGCGTTCTTCTTAGGGATAGGGTTAGGTTTGGGGTTACTGCTACTGCTTTGGTTGGGGATAGAAATAGGGATAGGGTTAAGGGTAAGGACTGGGGCAAGGGCTTTGTTTATGGATAGGATTAGGTTAGGGTTGGGGTTAGGTTTAGGGGCTACGGTTAGGATTAAGTTTAGGTTTGGTTTAGGGTGAGGATTAGATTTAAATTTAGGGTTAGAGTTGGGGTTAGTTTAGGGTTAAGTTCAGGGTTAACATTAAGTTTAGAGTTAGATTAGGTTAGGAATAGCGATAGGGTTAGGTTAAGGGTTTCGTTGAGGGTTAGGTTTAGGCTTTATGGTTTTGGGGTTTAGGATTAGCATTAAGGTTAGGTTTAGCGTTAGGGTTAGCGTTAGTGTTAGAGTAGGGGGTGGGATTTAGGTTTACATTTAGTGTTTGGGTAAATATTTGGGTGTAGGGCTAGTGTTAGAGTTAGGCTTGGGGTTAGGATTGGGTTAGTGTTAGGGTTTAACTTTACAGTTAAGGATATTTTTAGGGTTAGAATTTAGTGTTAGGTTTAGGGTTTTAAGGTTACAGTTAGGAATCATTTTAAGGTTGCTGTTAGAGTTAGGGTTAGTTGTAGGGTTAGGATTTAGCAGTCAGGGTTGAGGTTAGAGCTGAGGTTTAGTGTTTAGGGTTCAGGCTGGGGTTATGATTAGAGTTGGGTTAGAGTATGGTTAGAGGAAAGTTATAGGTTCGATTGGTTAGGGTCAGGGTTTAGTGTTAGGTTTAGAGTTAGTATTACAGTTTTCATTGGGGTTATGGTTAGTTTTAGGATTTAGATTTTAGGGGTTTGTATGTGGTTTTATGGTTAAGATTATGGCAAGGGTTAAGGTTTGCGTTAGGTGTTTGGGTTGGGGTTAGGGTTGCTAAACTTAGGCCCTTGCTAAACTTAGGCTGTCAGAAAACGATTTCTTGCCAAGTTAGGAAACAAGGTCTGGCAGGACTGTCCATGGTTGGGCTGGGAGTCTGTCCCAGCATTGGAAAGGCCACTGATGCCAGTCCCCTGCTGTAACCCTGAGGCAAAGCTTCCTTCCCAGCAATGTGCAGATCACTCTGCTCAGGTAATGCTTGGCTTGGCCTTGGTCCTATGAAAGCATTTGCAAAGCCAAGTGAAATAATTCAGGAGAACTGTATTTGGCTATTCCATTGCATTTTATGGCTGGCAGAGAGGAATTCTAGTTTAGTCTGGTCAGTGCAGTATTAGCAGTTTTGTGTTAAGAGACAGTTTTATCACTTGTAATTAAGTAACAGCTGGATGCGTGCTGGCACTTGTTGACTGTCTGGGACAGATGAGGTTTGGAGGAAAGACCAAGTGAAATGAGTCACAGGCAAATATGAGTTTAACCATTTATTCTTAAAGTACGAGTTTCGTCTCAAAGCTTATCACTTAAACAGTCCCTAGAAATACAGTGAAGCTAGAATCTACAAAAGTGTTGTCTTTAAAGCCAATTTCCTGTGATGAATTCATTTCATTTGCTGGGCAAGATAAAACTTTAAAGTGACTTTGAATTTGTCTTGGAAGAGCAGACCAGAAGCTAAGCAATAACCAATAATTAAAATTTTCCCAGACAGTAAGGGAGTACTAAATCTGAAATTCCAAGTCAGCAGAACCTGTGTCTGTGAAGAGCCTCAAGGAAAGGTTGGTACTGGAGAAGACGTGGCTATATCACAACAGCAGGTTAAAGTAGAGGCATTGACATTAGCATGGGTAATTTTGGCAGGGCAGGCAGTGACCAACAAAGCACAGCAGTGCAATCAGCAGCGACTGGAGGGGAGCAGCCTCTGCAGGCAGCTGCAGGCAGGTGAGGGTCTGTGGCTGCATGCTGAGGTCATCTCCATAGCTTCCCCACATCCTGGCCTAGTGGAAGAGAGAATTTTTCTACTCCAGAAACTCAGAGTTGTGCATGGGTACTGCTCAATGTGCTAATCATTCATCAGAGAGAAGAGTAAGAGGTGATTTGATTATAAACGAGAAGTACTGATGCAGGAGGAGAGCAGCTGTCCTGAAGGGTTCTTTACTGTGATGAAAAGAAACATGAGTCTATGTGTTGTATGCAAAGAATCACTGAAACAAAAATTCCAGAAAAACAAGGTATTCCCATGAAGTCCTCAAGTACAGCTGAGATAACTTTTTTTTTTTTGGAACACAAGTACACAACATAAATGCAATTATTCCCCTCTGCAGAGGAGCAGCTGGGTGACATGATGGAGCAGCATGGAAGTCAGGCTAGTTAGTCCATCTCCTTTGCCTTTGAATTGGATGAGTGCATTAATCCAGCAGTAATCCAAATAGTGTCAGAATCACTAGGGAGAAAACCTACCCCTGGCCAGCCAGAACTCAGGAAGGAGACCTGCAGCAGGAGACCTGTCTTTCTGCTATTCTTTGACACAGGAGTACTAAGCCCGTTACACAAAAGTCACCCCCCAGGTCAGGGAATGGGCAGGAATACAACGAACTTCTGGGGAAGATAGCTGTCTTGCTTGTATCTCTGTAAGAATGCAGAAAAGTTGCTGTGCTGAAGCATCCAACAGGAAACAAAGCTCATGCATGGGCAGAGAGTGATCATGTATGTCAAGATCCCAGCACAACCATTACGTTCCTTAGCCAGCTTCAGTTACAGAAACGTCAATATTGCAAAGTCGCTGTGAGATGCGTGTGAACAGACAAGCAGAGAAACCTTTCAGAGCTGCAATTACTATGCAGTGTATTTTATTTTTCAGTATCCTGGAGAGTCTCTTAAAAAATCAAAACTGATTTAGGCACTTCTTGGCATATCATCTCTACCAGTTCATTTTCAGATGTGACTTGCATTCCAATCTCCCCCTTTAGTAACAGAATAACTCTTTTGACTGGATTTGGTTGTATACAACTGAAGTCTGACTTTGTGCTGCTTCGAAGTAGTGTGCCCATCACTTTACACCTCATAGTCACTAACGATTTTGTGTTTTCTCCACCTCCTGTTGCCACAAGAGCTCACTTTGCAACAGTGCGGAGATTGGGCCAAAGCACTTTCTCCTCTCCTAATGCTCCTGCTCCTCTGCTCCTCCTGTTCCCAGGCAGTGGCGGTGCAAAACTTGCCAGCTCCTCTTCTGATAGCTGCTCCCTGGACTTTACACACACTTCCGTGCACGGCAAGCAGAGGGAGCAGAAAGCCTTGCAGCAAGGGTCGCTGCTGGTTGGACACAATATTGAAGGCGTGCGTCTGCGTAGGGCCTCTTCCTCCTCCACTGATCCACATCTCCTTCAGCATCAGCCCCGCAGGCTCTGTGGCATGCCTTGTAGCACTCTTCAGGCACAGCACTGTGCTGTGAGCATCCTCTTTGTCCATGCCTAGTTCCGGGTGCCTGACTTGCACGTGCTCTAGTAAGGATCTGGCATTTGGTCCAGCGGTGACTGGATGCTAACAAAATGAAGCTCTGCGCTCTGCTCTCCATCATGTTTTTCAGGTATCCTACCCCACATTAGTTCACCATATATGATTGCCTTCATTCCACACTGTACCAGCAATTTCTCTGAAATTAACTATGAAAAAACCCACCCCTACTCTCAAGAAGCTGGGCTCTAGCCAGCTCCAAACATGGCACTGAGAGTATGCCATGTCCTGTCTGGTGGAAATTCAGGCAGTAACCCTTTCAGCAGCTGTGGTGTAAGGAGAGCACCAGCTTCCCTCTACAGATAGAAATCCATGTACATGGTGACTTCCTTAGTGTCCAGCACCTGATCATCTATACCTCAGTCTTCAACCGTAATCATATAAAATAATATAAGGAGAGAGAAGAAGAAAATAAAGAGATAATTTAGTTAATGGCCTTGCAAGTGTTTTATTTAAAGCCTGCACTTTTATTGCTAAGGTATATGACAAACAGCTACAATTTGTTACATTAATAGTGTGCTCTCTGGCTACTTGCAATTTGTTTTGTAGGGCTGTAGCTCAGTTTGCATCCCTGTCAATCTTCTCTGGCAGCACAAAGCGCTGGTTCCAGAAGAGGCATTATACTGTGTACGGCACATGAAGAGTAATGCAGCAAACGCACAAATATCGATAAACCTCTCTCTGTGTGCACAATTGTTTCTTGTTATAATCACAGAATCATAGAATAATTTAGTCTGGGAAAGACCTTCAGCATCATCAAGTCCAGCCATCAGCCTGACCTACCGAGTCCCACCACTAAAACTCTTGGTGCTATGTCCACATGTCTCCGAAGTTCCTCCAGACATGGGGACTCTCCCACTGCCCTGGGCAGCCCATTCCAATGCCTTACCAACCCCTCCATGGAAAAATCCTTCTAGTAGCCTGTGGAAACCTCCCCTGGCACAACCTGAGACTGTTTCCTTGCATCCTGTTATTATTTCTCACGGAATTTTCCTGTGTCCACTAGCCAGAGCAAAGGTCCTTTGAAATGGGAAAGAGTGCAGACAGAGATATGTCTTAATTCCTGCTCCCAGCTGCTATTGCCCAGGCTGGTTCAGCTCTTTTAGTGTTAATAGTAAAAGGCAGAGCAACAGCCGGCAGACTGGAAGCGTCACCTTGGCTGAACCCTGCTGGGGACAAGCCTAATTACACAGTGTTTAAAATGGTGTCACAGCATTCTGCCTGTATCATGGCTCCTAAACTTGCTGACAGCAGGATTTCAGTTTTAAGCACCCCTCCTGTAGATGTGGCTCCTGCAGCCTCAGTATGCTATGACTCCTAGTATGACACACGTACTGGCGTTGCTTCATCAGGATGGATCATTTTCCCTATTAGAAATGGTGCTCCAAACATGTATTTTAAAATTATTCTCATTTAAACAAAAGTTCTAGTTCTTAAATATAGTAGTAGATAAGTCAATACTAGGCAAAGCAACTTCAACCATTCAGCCACTTATTCTTTTAGCACCTAAACCAAAAGTAAAATTGATGTGGTGACAAGCCAGCTGCAGTCAATCGTAGGGTAATATAAGTGGTATAAGTAGTAGGGTAGTATAAGCTGTAAGCTAGTGATATTATTTCTCTTTATCTTATCTTACAGATAAGTACATTCATCTATCTATACTTAAATATATATATGGATACAGATGTGGATGTGTACATATATACATACATACACATATATACATACACATGGATATATAAGTACACATTTTTTTCTAAATTAATATTTAGTGCTACATTATTTAATAATAGCAATATGCCATGGTACATACAGCTAAAATTTGCTTTCACAAGAGTTAGGCTGAGTCTCTTTTCTCAAAAAATGTAATTTTAAAATAAAGCAAGAGGCAATCAAAACTTATTTGACTGCACCTTTCAAAGTTGTCAGCAACGTCAATCATCTGCATCTGCAATCATCTGATTTTAGAGGACTTGGTAGGTATAAATCAAACTTGTTGTGAAAACAAATTTAGCAGGTTTGTTTCCAGCCTGCCATCCAACCCTCCTCCTGAGCTCTAACACTGCAGTGGGCATTGGCTTTCAGAGCTCCCCAGGCAATACCGAGTTTGCTGCAGGATATGTGGAGAAAGGAATTGCTGTATGGAATCCTTTAATCTTCTGTAGCTTTTATTCGAGCCTGCCTCCTCCAGGCAACTTTCAAATTCTGCTTTCTTGTTCCAGTGATCCTTTAATGATGAGTGAGTGCCTTCACAGGCCCTTGCACGCAGGTGGGCACTTACCAGCGGACGCTGGGGAGCTGGAGCCACTGCAGCGCGGAACAGAGAAGTGCAATGTCCCTGCCCGTGTTCATCGCTGCAGTGAGGCAGCCGATATGTACAGGTCACTCCAACAAATGATTTTAGAAACTAATTTTTCTGTTTGCTCTCACACAGAGATCCTCACAGATGAAGAGGTCAGCTTGACTTTTGCAGTCAGGATTTTTCTTATGCTCCCATTTGACCTAAATGCACTGCTTATTCATTTTGAATGATAAAGCTGAACTGTAGAAACCCCCGAGTGAACATTCTTTATGCAGTATAAATCTCTTCAATCATTTTAGCTTAAATTGTTACTTTTTGTTTACAAGTACAAGCCAAACTCCTATGGGCAATTCTAGCCAGCACATGTAAATATTTGCAGAGAACTTTACCTTTCTTTAACTAAATAAATTTAGATTTTTTAACATCAAAGTAAAGCCTCATGACCCTCCTAAATCTTTCTGGAAAAGCCAAATGAGCTTTCTTGCAGATTAGGATCGTGTCCCTAAATCTTGGTTGAATTTCATTAACATTAAACCAATTTAAAGGAATGCAAATTGGACTGTACTTTTTTTCCCCACTCTCATGTGTTGCATGTCTGGTTTAGCTGTGTTTGCTGCTTGCTCTTCAGGTATCTGATCTCTCAGCATTTTCATCTAAACAGCATTCCTTTTCTCAAGAGCTCAATAAAATCCTTCTCCATGGGGAGCAGGAGTCAATAGGGTCTTCAAGGAAACAAAATAAAGAAGTGACCATGAAATGAATTTTCTGCATGGACATCTGACACATCTGAGGAGCCATCTGGCATTGAGTTTGCACCTAAAGCAATTTGATAGGGATGGTGGTGAAGTGAAGCTAGAAATTCTGTAATTTACATTCACAGACCTAATCCAACCATTAGTTCCTTTGAGTAGCAGCATGAGAATGACATCCAGCCTATTTAAAATACCTTCTTTGACCAACTCTGAGAACTGGCAAAATTAGCTTTCATGTCTCTCTTTGTTACTGCTGACTCCTGTAAGGCACCAGCAACCCTCCCTGATGCAGCAAAGGGAGAGAAGGGCAGGAAATTAAGTCTAACTCTATGANAAAAAAAACAGAAAAGAAGTGAGGCAGAGGATTGAAAAGTCAACCTGGCTGTGTATAGCTCCTTCACAAGTAATTTTAAATTTCTTCAAAACTACGAAGTAACTGTATTGCTTTCCCACACCCAGATAGTCTGTGGAACAGCAATACACAGCAGTTAACGAGATGCTCCATTTGCTGCTGAAGAACAGTTGAAATGCTACATGTAAACATCCTTATTGAGCAGAAGGATTACAAGGGAATGAAAGTGCAAGATGTCTCTGCACTGCAGAGGAACCAGTTACAATTTCAAAATTCAACCTCAGAAATGCAAAACTAAAATTTCAGCCACAACACACCACAAGGTAGAGGACAAAATCTCATGCAAGATGGCAGAAGAAATGTTGCTGAACCCTCAATGCTATGTCAGAAAACCAGCATGGTCCCAGAATGTCCAAAAAAACCCCAAGGCTTTGCTTTCCTCAAAGCGTGATGTTGCATTCTGCTTGGTGCCAATACAGGCTGAGGCCATCAGACACGGGTCATTTTCAGTTTTTCTGGGACTTCAGGTGGATTCCCTTCCCGTCTCTGACAGAGATTTCTTTCATGACCCTTAGTAAACAGAGAGCTGCTTTGCCTTGGCTGTGGCCATCCATAAGAAATGAGAACACATTTTAATCATTTTAATACTCAGCTCATGCTCATTAGTGTTTGTAGATCATCACAGGATGTATAGACTGCCACTGAATGTTTTTAAGTGCTGGGAAGCCAATGTTTTCCTGTGTGTGTGCTAGCTAATGAGTACTGCTGCTTGTTAAAAACCTGACTTTGGGCCTCATTTTCTCCTTCCATAACTTTGATTTCTAAAAACAATCAGGTACTTTAGGCAAATCCTGGCAATTAAAACACTTTATTGATTGCTTGTAGTCATTCACCCCTAAATTTGTGCTGTAGATGACTCCAAATCTCTGCCTTTATTTGAATAAAATTGCAAGTGTTTGCCACTCTGTCAGTAGGTTTATCCATCAACCTGGATGGAAATGCAAGAGGGTAAAATCAAATAGTGTGTGTAAGAAGTACAAGTTATCCTATTTACTTATTAACCTCATTAGCATTGACTCCTTGGCAGTCATGCAAAAGACTCAGTTGTCACTTTACAACAAGATTACAGAACCAGGCTTTCCCAAGTACTTAGATTGCTCCCAAAGTGATGTGTCCTATTTATTTCCTTGGAAACTACAACAGATACAAAAAGCACAACAGCATCATTTGATAGAGCAAATTCTCAGCTACAAAACACTCTTTTTCAACGTAGTCACCACCATTAGCTATCCATTTTCACCAGCGATGAACAAGAGTCTGCATGCCAGTTTGTGAAAATCTGCACCAGTGGAGATGCACACTGTTTCACAGGTGCAATGATGGTGTTGCTACAAAAATGTCGCTCACACAGTCCATCTTTCATCACCCCAAAAAAGTGGAAGTCAGAAGGCACCAAATCCAGACGATATAGTGAGTCCAGCCAAAATTGGCCATGTGCTCCACAGTCTTCAAACTGGTATGAGGGTCTGGCGTTATCGTGTTGCAAGAGAAAGGCTATCTTCTTCTCTGGCCTGACTCTGGAAGTTCGTGACTTCAGCTTAGTCAGCATCATGATGTAGTGATCAGAGCTGATGGTTTATCAGAGTTCCAGGAAATCCAGAAGGATCACACCTTTCTAGTCTACCCCAAAAGACAGTGAACATCACTTTACCCGCTGAGGGCTGCACCTTGAACTTTTTCTTTCGTGGGGAATTCTCATGTCATCACTCCATGGACTGATGCTTTGACTCCAGCTCATAGTGGTGACACCACACCTCATCACTTGTAATGACGCGATCCTGGAAACTGTCACCTTCAGCCTCATATTGGTTCAATAGATCAATGCAGAGTTCTTTCTGTACCTGTGTGAGCATTTGTGGGACCTGCCTGGAGCGAACTGTGATATTCCAACATTGCTGCTATCATTTCCAACACATTAAAGACAATATTCCACACAGTTTCCTGGTTGTAATCTGCTAATTCACATCGATAGCTGATTGAGATGAGACACTCTTCATTTTGTGGTGTGACAGCTGTGCATGGCTGTCTGGAATGTGGTTTGTGTTTCATGTCACTGTTGCCGCTCATGATACGTATGACCACTGCCTCACTGCGCTCACATCCTTTATTTGGTCTCCATCAACGTTCAGCAAGTGTCCATGAATGTCAACGGGCGTCATTCTTTNTGGTTGTAATCTGCTAATTCACATCGATAGCTGATTGAGATGAGACACTCTTCATTTTGTGGTGTGACAGCTGTGCATGGCTGTCTGGAATGTGGTTTGTGTTTCATGTCACTGTTGCCGCTCATGATACGTATGACCACTGCCTCACTGCGCTCACATCCTTTATTTGGTCTCCATCAACGTTCAGCAAGTGTCCATGAATGTCAACGGGCGTCATTCTTTCCACATGAAGCAATTCAGTTCCACACCTTTGCTCCATCCGTACTCCCATGTCAGACCCCATTGTGTCAGAGTGCCCCTCTGCTGCCATCTGTCACACAGCAACAACAGGGAATGGGATATTGGTGGGAAGGTTCAACCTCTGCTGCTATCCCACCAACATCTGCCTGTCGTGGGCCTACGTAATAAAACAGGAGGCGTTTCTTTCACAGCAGCCTTTTTAACTAAAGGAAGAGTGTGCATTCAAGGAACAATTAATATTACTTAATTAATATTAAGTATGACAGTCTTTTTTTCACTACACAGTGCAGCAAAGAAGCAGTTTCTTCTATTTAACTCCTCACGTAGTAGGGTTTTGTTAGATCTGTAGGATGATGTACACAGCATTTCTCTTTCCTGTGAGCTGTTCTCCATGTTCCATTCTGTGTTTTCATCAGCTACAATTTTCGCAAGAGGGAAGATAGCAACTGGTAATAACCAACACACATGCTTACCCATATTTCTGTGGTGTGGAGCCTGATCTTATGAAGATTCTGTGTATATTTTGGCTTACCTGCACTAGACTTGTAGCAGGTGATCTTATCTTTCTGACTTTAATTTTCTTGCCAGTACAGAGGAAGACACAGTAAGGATAAAGTCATAAGAATTAAAAAAAAAAATTTGATTGAGCTTCCAAACCTCAAAACTGTCATTTTATTTCAGCTTTAGATGAACTCTGGAAGAAAAAGCCATGTCTCAGATTGCTGCATTTTGCTTATGCCAACATCTTAAAACAGCCATTGTAGTCTCTGAACTTTTGTAAAATATTTCTAACGAGTGATGTCATTTGTTTGTCAGCATCTCTTTCTAGATATGTAACTTTTTGTATGCATTTCTGTTCAGATAGTATATTCATCAGACTGAATTACTGCAGGGGGCATGAAATGTGTTGCACAGAACCAGCTTTAATCTTTCAAAGCTTTCATGGCTATTTGTGAAAGGTCCTTGGGACAAGGGCTCCTTCTCCAGATGTTCTTGTTTCACAGACCAAGCCAGCACTGAGCCACAAAGCATGGAGGCAGCACTCCAATTTTCATTTCTTGCTCTTCCCATGACTTGCTCACAATGCTGGCCTAATTGTGACTCTCTGTTGAATTTATTCATGATGGGGTCCCACTGAAATAATTAGTCTATTTGACATTTGGTTCCTTAGTTTCCCCAACTGAATAAATACCCACCATCTCTCCCTTGGCTTCTAAACTTTCATTACTGTAATTACAATTTATAATGAAAGACTCCACAGAAGAACAAAGAGAACAAGTACTTAACTCTGCAAATAAGTCTTCACGTACTGGTCTTACAGTGAGATACTTTACAGCTCTACTGGCCTTTAGTGTACAAGGATATCTAAAGGATTTAATTTTGTTGTTCCCAACATGCAAAATGATAGACTGAACTCATGCAAATACAGTTCTGCTTGTCATGATTGTAGGACAGACGCTTGTGCTGGCTTGCTCTTACCCCATCATAAATACCTATCAATATTACACATGCCTGAGGGACCTGCCCTTGTACGTGTCAGTCAGCTTGATGTGGTTATAATCTTCCCCAATTTTTCAGTTTCTGAAGTGAAGTGACTGTTTGCCTGCTGAAACCAGGATAGTGGGAGATGAGAAGCGAGCAATTCCTTCAGTGGGACTTCATTGCTTTAAATGTGGTTGGAGGTCCGTCAGCATGGCTTCACATAACTACAGAGCCCTTTGTGTCATGGATCAAATTCATCACTCGGGTGAAGGCTTGGAGTTTGACATGGTGCTGCTTCCACAGAGAGTCACATCTGCAAGCCCTGACTGACGCAGTCACTCACCTCCCTATGCACTCTACAGCTGTGCCCCTGCTCCGCAGGAGCTCTGCACCAAAGGACACCCAGACAGGGGCCCAAGCACCGTTCAGCTATTGTTGGTCACTTATGCCTGCCTATGCAGTCAATGGAAACAAACAATGTACACACTACACATCTAAATCCAACTTGTTTGAATTGTTTTGAGGTTAACAAAACAGCTCTGTTTGCTTCTGGCAGGGCTTTCTGCAAAGCGTCTGTAGCCCTTTCAGCACACAGTGTGTGTCCTTAAAAGTGGCAGTTAGCATTTCAGCTCTGGATTTGGTCCTCACTGATACACAGCCTGTCCTTGCTGCAGGTGGACAAACTGTGCAGAAAGACACTTCAACTGGACTCATTGCTTGTGGCTCTCACTTTTATTCACCCTGTATTCAGTAACCAATCCTTCCTGCATTATTGAATTGTGTGTTATGCAAACATGGCAAATAAACTTCTCACTAACCTAATAAGAACAACAACATTGTAACACGATAATATTTTTTTTTAAAAGTGGATGTTTTTTTCTGCTGTAGGGTATAAAAAGGATGCTGATTACATCCTGAAGAAAGGAGCCAGGCTACTGTTATGGTCTTTTCTCTTGGAGAGTCATATAATGGAGGAAGCTGCTTGTTCCTCTTCTCCACAAAACACAATCGCAATAAATAACAGCAAGATGCCCAGTGGTAGGCAGGCAGAGCTCAATCATCCCAACTCATTTGTTTTCCAAATGATGTGTCTTCCCAGAATGTCTGAGCTGAATTTCACCTCAGTTCTGCCCTCACAGGGGGCAATAAGAAGCACTTTGATTCAGAGACAGGGAAGCTGAGTTAAGGAGAGTAATGGAATGGACCGAACATGTGATGTGTGTTAGAGCTGACACCAGAGTTTCAATTTCCCTTAGTTCAGTCACAAAACTTCTCTTCCTTCTGAGCCTTGCCCTGCTGTGGAACGAACATCTGATAAATCAATTACCTACATATTACTAATTGCAGTCTGTTCTTTCTTTGGAAGGATTTTGAAGAAAACTTGAAAATTCCACATTATGGAAGTTCTGTATTTTAACTTCTATTTTTCTCCTAACTTCAGTGGAAGACTACAGTATTTAGGCTTTCAATCCCTAGATGGAGTTCTCCATTGAGGCAGTCAGCTCAGGGCACTTTCCTCTCAAAGCAGAAGCTTCTTGGTCAGCTGTCCTGGTTTTCATGAACACTTCAGTGGGAATGCAAAGGATGAAGAACTGGCTATTTCTTTCTTCCAGACAACAATCTTCCAACAGAAATATTGGTATCCGTGACCTCACATGCTGACTTCTAACTGCAGATGTGACTTCACTTCAGTGCATATTCTTGTACAAGTCACTTGCACAAATAATAGCAAACTGTACAGGGCCATGAGGCAGTAGCTGTAGAAGTTATGTTTGGTTTGTATTCTCAGACATTAAAATGAAGATTGACTACTTGAGGAGGTTTTTTTGGTTGTTGTTCATGACGATAAATAATATGTATTATCAGGTTGTTTATTTTGTGAGTTTCCTTGGAGCAACAAAGGTGGTCAATTGATACACAGCAAATGAATACTGATTAAAACAATGTATGCGTTGCTGCTAATGTTTTGACCCCAGGATATAAAAAAGGTAAATTCTACAGAAGTATGCTTACATACTGCTTACATCCCTTGTTGGCAAAACGGGATATTTCTCACATGTTTTTTCCCTTCACCATGTCGGTTATGAGCATAAGAGATAACCATTCTTTGGAAAGATGGGAGTCTCACCAGCCAGTGCTCTGGCAGGTGAAGTGAATGTCATGAAATTCCAGTGCTACAGGAAGCTGATAGGGTGCTCGTAGGAAACATTTGTGGACAGTCCCAGCGAGAGCAGCATGGCTGCATTGTGACTGCTCTGATAGGCGTTGCGCAATGCCCTCTCATTGCACGGTGTGCCAGCCAGCAAGAGCACAACAAGCAGAGGGGCCTCCAAAGTCCACAACTCCCTGGAAAATTCGAGCCTGTATATAAAGCAGGAGGTAGACAAATGCAACTTGGGCCACACTAGCAGGCAAAATTATTGACAAAGAGAAAGAAGAAAGTTTTTATTTTTTTGTGGCAAACTCCTTAAATGAAGAAGTTAACATCTAGATCACAGAATCACAGAATCACGGAATTGTAGGGGTTGGAAGGGACCTCAAGAGATCATCGAGTCCAACCCCCCTGCCAGAGCAGGTTCCCTACAGCAGGTTGCACAGGTGGGCGTCCAGGCGGGTCTTGAATATCTCCAGGCAAGGAGACTCCACAACCTCCCTGGGCAGCCTGTTCCAGTGCTCCGTCACCCGCACCGTGAAGAAGTTCTTCCGCATGTTGGTGCGGAACTTCCTGTGCTCCGGTATAAGGCCATTGCCCCTTGTCCTGTCCTCACTGACCACTGAAAAGAGATTCCCCACCTCCATTAGCCTCCCGCACCTAAGATATTTATAAACATTGATCAGGTCCCCTCTCAGCCTTCTTTTCTCCAGGCTGAACAGACCCAGATTACTGAGCCTCTCCTCATCAGGGAGATGCTCCAGGCCCTTGATCATCTTTGTGGCCCTCTGCTGGANTGTCAGCCACTCCTCCCAGCTTTATATCATCAGCAAACTTGCTGAGGGTGGACACTATCACCTCATCAAGGTCGTTGATGAAGATATTGAACAGAACTGGACCCAGCACCGACCCCTGGGGAACACTGCTAGTTACAGGCCTCCAGCTGGACTCTGTGCCGCTGATCACTACCCTCTGAGCTCGGCCAGTCAGCCAGTTCTCGACCCACCTCACCGTCCACTCATCTATCCCGCATTTTCTCAGCTTTGCTATCGGGATGTTGTGGGAGACAGTGTCAAAAGCCTTGCTGAAATCAAGGTAGATATTGCAAGTATTTTTGGAAAGGCATTAGGGTTTTTGTTTTTACCCAAATAAATAATGTCAATTTAAAATTAAGTGCCAAAAGTTAATTTACCAAGGAGCTGTGAGTTAAATCAAACTGTTGGCTGATTTAAAATGTTGCAACTCAGTTTCCATAATCAGCAAAAACCATCAACACTCATTACTGAAGACTGTTGTGTAGCAGCATTCAGGAAGACATAATACTTTCAAAGTATTTCAGATAAAAATACTTATCAGCCCTGATATTTTCAAAATTCTTATTATCTTAAGATAAAAGCACAATTATTTCAGCAGACGAATCACAAAGTAAGGGCAAAGGTACAAGAAAGCACATAGAGCACATAGAGCACTGCAGCACAGGGGGCAATGAGGTCAGTGTTTTCTCTCTGTGCATGGAGAGAGGCTGAAAACAGAGATGCAGACAAGTTATCAAGTCTTGCATGGGATACAGAGTATTTCCATTGCGGAAAGGTTAGTAGGGGAGATGTGAAGAGAGTGGTGACCTTCTGGTAGTTCACAGGAGATGCAGAGAGCTCCCAGTGTTTTCCTGTAAGAGCAGCTCCCAATATGCCCTTCTCAGTCTTGGTTTTACAATGTAATTTAAGCGTTACAAGCAACATTTGAGAGATCTGGGTGTTTTCAGAGGCCTAGAATTTGCAATAAATCTTTTATTTAGAAACCATATAGGGCTTGCTCACAGAGCACACCAAGACCTCACTTAGCACAACACTTGACATAATGCTTTCATCATACTCTGGGCTGAAAAAGAGAGGCACTCTTCTAAGCTGACATCAGTGATGCTTCCCATTTTCTGCCTCTACTACTCACCAGACCTCTTCACAAGCAAGCCATTAGTCCTCCATGCCATCTGCGAAGAAGTAAATTGATACTGGCTTAAACCAGTTGCAAAGCAATGGGCAGAGGACAGATTTAGATTTAGATGGCAGTGAAATTACCCAGGAATAACATTTCCAAGGTGAGGCAAGTCCTTAGACCTCACCTGTCCCAAGGTTCCTGCCCTCCTGAGGAGCCCCATGGATTTCAGTCCTTCGTGTTACCTGATGCGACGATTCTCTCACTTGCATGTAACCTGTGAGTGAGCCACCTAGCTGCACCGGAGCACGCTCATCTGAAATAAGTCTGTGTCAGATGGGTTAAGGCCATGAGCTTTCTTGCATAAATCATTCTAGAAAGGCTGTGTTCAGTGGAAGCAATTAAACTACTGGGAATGCTTAAAGTACTTAATTACACAAAGTGAGCTAGACAAAGCAGAACACACGGTAGTGGGACAAGACGAGCCTTGATTATGGCAGATCTTGCATCTTACTGCTTATCATTATTAGTTTGTGTAGAATATTGCTTAACATAAAATATTTTGCAGATTTTAAACAGCACACACGCATGAATGTGTCTCTGCCAGACGCCAGGTTCATCACCATATGTTAGGAGCAGGAAAGAAGAAAATGAGCTCCGTATCAATGGTTCATGCTTGGACCCATCTTCCTTTCCTTCTGCATCAGTATTCTGATTACCCAGCCCACAGGATGCATTTCCACGAGTCACTTTATGATTATCAATATTAATTGCAGCTGCACAGAGGAGAATGTGGCGCTGGCATTAGCAGCTGTTTTCCACATCATTAGCTGTGCTACCAGCTCATGCTCAGAAGTCGAGCTGCACCTTGATCAGACTGTGACTAATATCTGCTCTTTAGCAAGGCATCTGTTTTTAATGAAACTTTAAAGGCAATTAGTGACTCAGTGTGTCAGTGAATAGGCTTTGTACATCTGAAGAGGAGTTAAAATCTTGCCGATAGTGTAGTAAATGAAAAGGGTTTAATGGTCCCAGAACAGCCATCAATTACCTCTATTATCCCATGAATTATCACTCGAAAATTTCTTTGCAAGCTTAGCTATCTGGTTCCTTATAGAAACAAAGATAAGCATATTTTCCAGGCAGCTGCACCTGCCAGAGGATGGGGCGCACCGGCTGCCGTAGCCGTGTGCTGCAGGGTGCTCCATCGCAGCACTCTGCTCTACGGGCGCGTCGACAGCACCGGCACTGGGGAAGGTGGCAGGGCAGCACCACCTGCCCCTCACCTGTGAGATTTAAATGGCACAGGCTGTGTCATTTTTACACACAGTCCTGTTGTCTTCTTGGCGGCCCATAGGGAAAATGGATGTAAATGGACGTGTGAGATCATAGAGTGAATTCAGAGCGTGGCCTTCTGCTAAGCGTCTCGCGGTGCTGCTGCTGGCAGGTTTAGTCATCTCAGGTGGAAACAGGCATTTCTGAAAAACTAAAAGCATTCATGGAATTTGGAAGGCTCTCTGCTCTGACAATGCTGTTCCCGTGCTGCAGACTTGCTGCATGCATTGCACGTACAGCAGGTGACACTGCACAGGAATCTGTTCCTTCCCTTGCATCATTCCTCACAGGGATATCAGGATATCTCATGTCATTACCTCTGTTGAAGGCAACTTGCTTAGATTTCCAAATACTGCATTTCTTTCTTCTTTCCTTCTTCTTTTTTTTTTTTTTTCCTGATTTGATTAAACAAAAAGACACGTCTGGCATTATTCTACTGTTTAGTTTTTCATTTTTAAGAATAGAAGTGCTAAAACATCAAAGTATGAGCCTCCCTTATTTGCAGGAGCATTGGGGAAGAATAAAGGATGTTTATTTTGGATCCTTAACACTTCAGTGGGAGACAACAGAACCATCATGCCCCCGGCAGAGAAGCCCATTGCGCACAACTTACCTTCTGAACAGATATTTCAGGAGAGCAAATCAGATTCAAAGCTGAACTTGCAGCTAAAAGCCCTTTCTTTTCTAAGTGCTGCTCTTTTCTCTCTTGCACTATCACTGTAGGGATGCTGCTGGAGGAGTAACACAACGTAACACAGGAAATCATGGCCAAGGAGAGCAGTGAGATGGAGGTTTTGTTTCCATACAGAGAAAAAGGTATTGATCCAATTATCCCAATAATCTTTTTTTCCTTTTCTTCCCCCCTCAGGGGTAGTTTTGAGTTTGCTGCCAGCAGGAAACAGGGTGAATGTGAAACTTGTCTCCCAGCATTGCAAATTACATACTTGTCTCCAGTTCCCTGCTCTTTCTGGGTCAACATTGCTGGAGGAAGGGCCTGTGGCTGTCACACATAGAATGGAAGCACGCGTGCAGGTGGCTCTCTGGGATGGGCGTTTGTTGTACTCCTGCTAGTTGAGCTGTTGTTTTGGCTTCCCAAGTCACAATACTCCCACATAAAGCAGGACTGGCATTGCAACTTACTGCTAAGCAAGCCTGGGGAATGTCATGCAGAATGTGAGCACTTTCAGTAATCTTCCCCAGTATGCAATCAACTGGGCTTACATCTGAAGCGTTGTAAACCCGGAGCAGAGCTGCCGTTCATTCGTGCAGCAAAGTGATCTGTCTGAACACCAATGTGTTCTGGGGGCTGTGACCAGCTGCCCCAGTGCCAGCACACAGCAAAGGGGATGGCAGGGGGGCAGGAACAGAGGGATGCTATTGTTCAGCCCAGGGCTGGGCCAGCACACGCTACCTTGATGACTTTCCACGAACGCAGAGTGCTCTCTGCAGCAGTCACAGCTTGTACCAGAGCAGAGATGCACAGGAACTGCACATGCCACGCCGTCCCCAGAGTGATTGCATAATGACAGCCCGATACCTCCAGCACGTTACCAGGGCAGTGTTGCTCTGCCTTTTTCCATCCTTTTAAATGTTGGGAAATGGCATGCACTCTTTCAAAGAACACCTGCGTGCCACCCTGTGCAGGGTGCTTACACAGGGGAGGTGTGAAATAAAAGCACTGCAAATCCATGTTGAACAAAAAGGAATATGGCCCAGAAATAAAAATAATACAACAAAAATTTAAACAAAAATATGAAAAGAATCATAAAGAATAATAAACATTAATTAAAATGTGAAACAAAATTGCCATTTTGACTCTTTGACTTTAAAAAGCAGTTTTTCCATGCCTTCACCCAGCAATGGAGCACTGACCTCTGGGCATGGGCTCAGGAAACGTCCTGGTGTGGGGCTGCGCAGGGCTGTGCTGGAGCATTGCCCTGCTCAGGGCGAGACACAAAGTGATGGGAAAACTGCTCTGGATAACTACCCATCCCCCTCCCCTACTCGTGCTCGAGCTCAGGCAAGGATCAGACTCCTCAGCTTTGAGATAAATGGTTCAACTGCTTTCCCCCTTTTTCATCCCCAGGTGTTTCTGTGGTGCTCCATCCCACCAGAAGGGATCTGCTGCCCAGGAGGCCACCGCCTGGCATCTGCGGCTCAGTCTTCCCAGCTCAGGTCTTCCTGGGCAAAGTGTCGTTTTCCCCAAATGCTCAGATGCAAAAAGCCATATGTCATGATCGTAGTGCTGTGTAAAAAGCAGTGTTTGTGTCTCTCTTTGCTGCTTTTTCTTCCCTTCTTTGAAAGTGTGAATTATTTCCTTCATCTCACATCATCATTTCCAGCCAACTTCTTCGTAACTATGAGGCCAAAAGAATTTTTTCAAAATAGAAATATATATATATTTATCTAATTACATTCCTCTGGGGGAAAGAAAAAAAAACATATGCACAATATGAGCTTGGGGATAAAACTTGCTGAATTGGTGACAGCCTTGGTTTTATGAGACCCATGCCATTACGGTCCCTTTGTCCTGAGCAAGCCACAATGTCTTAACAAAGAGACCTTGGTCCTAATACTATTTTCAGGCAAATAAAAGATAAAGAAGATGGAAAGCAACAGTGCTGAAGTCTCTCAGCAACTCAACAAGATGGAAGACGAAGCCAAGCGGGCAGACACCCAGACCTCTGCATCCCCACTGCACCGTCAGCAGATCACCATGCTGCCCTCCATCAAAGGGATCTTCAGTTTTATCTGGAAGAGCAGAGGCTGATCGCCTCCCTGGGGTTTGGCTTGTTTCTCCCACTCTCTGCAGGGTGCTAAGTGTCACATCTCCAGCTCCCAGCTTCTGGATCTTTTCTTGCAGTGCTGGACAATTGCTCCACCGCGTACTGAGGTGCCTCATCTAGGCAGAGCTCTCCTGTTTGCCTTTAAAAAAAGGATGAGCAGACAAGGAAAAATAATAAATATTGGCTGCACAAGACACATAGGCAGACACAGTTCCTGAGCATCACATGGTGTCTGTGTTTCCTTCACAGAGTGGATGCAGCAGGAGGTGCTGGCAGAGCACAGCCTTCTTGTGGGTGACATCACCACCCAGAAATCTGTATGCAGGGAAGATGAAATGGGGGAAAAGGGAAAAATGTCTGGTGCCTGTTCCAGCTGCAAGTGCTGGTGACTGCAGGCAGGACACAAGCATCTGCTCAGAGTGGGGCCGCAGACAGTGGGGCAGTGGCTGCTGAGTCATGTTCCTCTGGGGAAGGTTTGCTGAGTCACAGTGTGTGCAGCATTCTGTCCCAAAGCTCTCTGCTGATGCCACTACTTAAGGCTCCAACTCTATTTTTTTTTCCTGTGACTTCTGCTCCAGAGTCGTGGTCCCAAAGCAAAGCACCTGATACTGCACCGTCATTACACGGTCTTGTTGCATCTTTCCTGTTGGCTGCTTGCTGGCACCAGCAGTGCCAGCGACGTCACACCAGAACATCAGATGTTTTCTCCCCACCCTCAGCACCACCTGGGCTGCACCAGCAGGGAGGTATTTGGAGGAGGCTGCTCCCATCTCCCCATTGCATACTGGGAGGCCGGTGATGCCGGAAGCAGGAGGGTTTTCTGTGACCAGACTCACCTTGGCAATGCAGCACTGCACCAGAAACCCATCCAAAAAAGTGACCTTTAATTCCCAGAGATCCTTCTCTCAGTAAAGAATGTGCATGGAGGAGGCTGGAGCTGGGCTTGCCCTCCTCTTCAACACAGCAGGCAAATCGAAACAAAGCTAGTAGTATAGCATATGAAGTGGTGTTCTGCATTTCTAGTGATGATCCAGATGCATTGCATGGTTGCAGCAGTTGCATTTACTCCATAATTTTCAGCAAACGCAGCAGCATGCTCAGTTCTATAAGCTGGCATACATTTCTGACATATTGATCTGTGACTGAAGGGCACCGCATCCCCATGTTGTCAGCCCCTGCAGCTCCCCTGGGCTGACCTACCCAAGCTTCTGAGCTGCACTGATCCTTCAGCGCCAATATTTATGGCCCTATTCCATTTATAAAAGTCTTTTCAGTAGGAGCCAGCTGGGAAACCCACCACAGAGGAAACTCTGCAGTGGTGATTTACAGGACGTACATAACTAGCAGCAGAAAACAAGCTGAAAGCTGGAACATGAAAGGAATTGATGGTAAATGGAGGAATGCTGCATCTGGAAGAGCTGAGGGAAATAAATGTGTTTCCAAGCCTGCCAACGGCATTTGCATTCAATTGTTGCAGCAGGATAGCAAAGGAGAGGGAGAAATCTGAGGCCAACTTCTCTGAATTGCAGGATGCTATCTACTGTAACATCCCTGATAGATGTTGGATGAGTCAGGAAACTGGTAAAAGCCTGTAAATAGAGAATTCCTGGTTCCATCCACTTCCATACTGTCCCAGCAAAGCACTGTTTGTGGTTCAGGTCTCTCAGGCCATGTTATCTCTGCACTTCAAACCGACAGACACCAGCACGTCCATCAGAAGCAGCTTTCCTGTCAGGCAGGGACTCAGCCAGGAAAAGGTCACACTTCAGCCAGTGCAGGTGTTTTGAGTAGCTTGTTTGATGCCACTGTAACACTGACATCAGCTCAGGAGGAATGGGGACAAAGAACCAGCCAGCAGCTATTTCACAGCCCTGGTAGCTTACATAAAACTTCAGTGTACACGAAATGGCAGCAGGTGACCCCAGGCCTGCAGAGGACAGCTGGGGAGGCTGAGCATGCCCTGTGCCTCCCGGGACTGGAGCACACCAAGGGCCGTACCCTCCATCCAGTGGACGTCCCACAGCTGGGGACCACCACCTGGATCCTCACCGTGTGCCACCACTCCTGCGGCAGCCAATGGGGAGGAGAATGTTTCCGAATGCTGGAGCTCTGTGTCTGACACCACGAAGCTGCTCAACCCCCTGCCTGTGTATGCTCAGCCAGCATCAAGCAGGTGCCCCAGGCAGGCCCAGAGGTGCTGGGTGGCCTGACCTTTGAGCTCTCCTTCAGCTGGTGTCACGGCCTGGGAGCTGCACTTCTAATTTAAAAGGTTGGATGTCATCTTCAGGTCCACTTGTCTTACGTGCTTTGCTACTGCTTGACAGGAAGGTGTTTTTGAACATTTACCGGTATTGCCATCTCTTTGGAAACCATTTATTTGTCTATTATGTGTTTAACACTTCTACAATCCAATGGACAGTTTCAGTAAAAACTTCAAAAAATAAAGCTCCAACCCCAAATTTCCTGCTAGCAGGCCACAGGCCCCACCTACAACACATCATTATCAAGCACAGAACAGCTGGCTCAAGATAAGAGCCACTTTCTCCCTTTACAACCACAACTGCTCTGGCACGGCCAGAACCACAATCCGCATGGCAGCTCTGCAGAGATACTCCTTTGACCTTTTCAGCTTTCCTTATTATCAACAGTGTGCACCTCTGCATTTGCATTCCCATCTCCTTGAGACAACGAGGGTTCAGTAACTGCTTCATCAGTAGCTGTCAAATCAGATGAGTACATTGGGATTAGAATAGGCAATGGGGAGAAAAACAACACCATAGAGAGTCCTGATGCTGGAAGGGAATTTTGTATGTTCTGGGGAGCATCTCCCAGAAATAAATACTTGCAGTTTTATTTTCACAAAGAAAATTAGCACTCACCTTCCACAAATGGAGCCAGAGCTTCCCACTTTGGGGAACTTTGGCCTTGCCAGAATGTTCTGCACTCACAGCTTCCCCTGGTGACCATGGGTGTAAGGGACACACAGAGCTCTTTGGGATCAGACCCTGTGTTCCACAGCAGGAAAGCACCATCAGAACTGCAAAACTCAGCCTATTGTTCATGTGGGCTTGGAAATTTTCTGTTTGAAGGAGTCAGCGTTTCATTTCCGTACCAGCCCTGGACTTTGCATTTTTGCTGGCTGGAATAAAGCTGCTGTTAGCATGGCAGTGCGTATCTCGGTTTCTCTATTAACAATTGCTGCTTTAGTGTTTTAGTATAGATATTGGGGCATTGTTAAATCACATTAATTACTTGATTAGTTGAGCAAATGTTCTTAAAATAAAAGCTACCAAGGCTTTGACTTTGTTCTCTGTTTGCTCAGGATCTTTCTGTTTGAATACACTTTCCTCTGCAAAAAGCAAGGTGTGTTTGCCAACAGCTGAGGTAGCAAACACCGTTTGTTCTTTCCATTAGTTCCATGCATTGCTGCCTGCTTTCACACAGCATACACCACAGGTAGTCTCTGGCCCATTAGTGCTATTGAGCATTTGTACACGAACACATCCTAAGCTACATAGCACACACTGCAGTCTGACAACACATTTCTGACAGGCGTTATCTTGTCTACTGACTGCCTCAACCTCAAAGACTGGGAAAAAAATCACTGTCATGTTAAGCACAGAACAATTTATCCCACTCTCAGAGCTTTAAAAGCAGTCAGATCATCCAAGGATGACTGTTGCAGTCGCTAACCAAAATTAACTTCCACTGAATTCAAATCAATATTAAGCGTCAGGTGGGCTGTGTTCAAGAATGACACCTTTTTGTATGCATTTGCCTCTGTTTTGACTTTCATTAGCCAATTTGTTCATGCTGAACTCTCCCAAACTGAGCCATGTGTAAAGAGATTTGTCCTCTTCCTGGCAAGAAATATCAGCTGTTGCAAAACCCCTTCTTCAGGTGCCTGTTTTTTCCATTACATGTAAAGCAAATACTGGTATCTCTGAGTACACACGCGATTTCTTCCTCATGTGCTGAACAAATGCTGCTCTTAAGGGATCAAGAACTGAGGCTTCCGAGCTGCTGTTTTTCTCCTTGGCATGCCCCATTTCAGAGGACAAAAAGAGAGGGAAAAAATGTCCTCTTTTCAATAGCAGCTCAGGATGACACAGACTTGATGTCTTCATAGGCAGACTGAAGATAAAGCAGCAATATGAGACATCTTGAAACAACCTCCCAGCTGAAAAGAAATGTCCACAGCTTAGATGAAGAGTGTGAAGGCTGCGAATGGCTGGCCCTTGTTGGGCACACCGGGAGATGAGCTCTTGTCCCCATCACACAGACCAGGTATCGCTCAGCTGTGAATGGCAAGCATTGCTCTCTGCAGGTGCTGCAGCTTCTGCAAGAGTGCAGGTCATCCCACAGCTGATCCCGATACATGGCAGCCAGCTTCAGACTCAATGGCTCTTCTCTGAGCATAGAAAATCCACTGCATCAGAACATCTTGCGCAGCAGATTGAGTCTGCAGCTTGGCTCTCCCATGTTTCACACTCAGCTGTTTTTTCACCTGGCATTTATTGGGAGCTTTATCACAGAATCATAGAATCATAGAATGATTCAGGTTGGAAGGGACCTTAGAGATCATCTTGTTCCAACCCCCCTGCCATGGGCAAGGACATCGCTCACTAGATCGGGTTGCTCAAAGCCCCATCCAGCCTGGCCTTGAACACTTCCAGGGAGGGGGCATCCACGACTTCTCTGGGCAACCTGTTCCAGTGTCTCACCACCCTCACAGTGAAGAATTTCCTCCTTAGATCTAGTCTAAATCTACCCTCTTCCAGTTTGTAACCATTACCCCTTGTCTTGTCATTATCTATCCTTGTAAAAAGCCCCTCCCCAGCTTTCCTGTAGGCCCCTTCAAGTACTGGAAGGCTGATATCAGGTCCCCCCACAGCCTTCTCTTCTCCAGGCTGAAGAGTCCTAACTCTCTCAGCCTGTCCTCGTAGGGGAGGTGCTCCAGCCCTCTGATCATCCTCGTGGCCCTCCTCTGGACCCGCTCCAACAGCTCCACATCCTTCTTGTGTTGGGGGCCCCAGAACTGGACACAATANGATCCCACTGTCCATGTCACCGACAAAGATGTTAAACAGCACTGGTCCCAGTACCGATCCCCGAGGAACACCACTTGTCACTGGTCTCCATTGGGACACTGAGCCATTGACCACAACTCTCTGAGTGCGGCCATCCAGCCAGCTCCTTATCCAGCGAGTGGTTCGTCCATCAAACCCATACTTATCCAGTTTATCAACCAGCTCTCTCTGGTCAGATATCAGAATTATTTAGCTCTCTCTGGTCAGATATCTAGCAGCTCTGGTCATTGACAGCACTTACATTCTGATGCACATTCTGCAAACCAGTCCAAAGGGGATAAATACTTTCAAAGGATGGAGCACAAATGAGCAATGTGTTGTTCAAAGATCTCAGCATGAGGCAGTTAAGCCATGCATTCAGCCCTGCACCAGCATCTGGCTACATGTTTCAGTGCAAAGGCTCTTTCCTGCTGTTTCCCTGCAGCTCAGGGAATGAGACACTCCCAGGTTTAGGAAGGTGTGGAAGAGAAAATCCTGCATATGAAATCTAGGGGAAGTCGAGAAAACTGGCTCCCATTCCTGGTTCTGTGAAGAATGAGAGAGATCACTGTGCATGTGCCATCATTCTGCGGAGACAGGAGCAGGACCCCCATGTGCCTATCTCCACAGCCCTCCGCCTCTCCATCACCTTCTCCTCCTTGGATCTCTCTGCCCACCTGAGCAACCAAGCTGCCTTGCAGCAGACTTTGTGCCTCTTTAAGTACCAACAAGAATTTTAAACCACTTTGAGGTCATTTTTTGCCTCGGGAATGAATAGAAAAATGAAGATGATTAATGTAATTAACGTGGCCTCCAGCCAACACAAATATTAGAAGGAAGTTGCAAACCCACAGAGCCATGACAGGCGAGTGGCTGGGTTTTCCACTCCCTGCACAATGGCTCTGTCCTCTCTGGGACAAGGCAACCTGAAGGAACCGTGGGGAGGCCACCTGGTCACAGTAGGAGTTACGTCATAATTTCACACACATCTCCCAGGTAAGATCCATCAAAAACATTTACAACAGTGTTAGTAGACACTCAGGTATCGTATGGATGTGTGTGCCTTGTACTGCAGTACTCCTCCTTTCCTCCAACTGTTAAACAAGATTCCCCTGGCACAAGGTAAAACACAGTTCTTACCCCAAATGTGTGTTCTGCAATGATGCAAATTATCTGAGCATTTATTTTCAAAGACCAATGCCTTTACATTGATGAAAAGCCCTTGAGAGGCAAACTGGTAATAATACAGATGTGCCTTTAAACTATTCTGGCTCCTCTACACAGTAAAGCTTTTGAGCTAAAACTGGCTTTTCTGATTGTTTCTTATATTTATTATTAGCACTGTACTTACTTGGGCATCAGCTATTAAAGACTCACTGGCGTTTTGAAGTGTTAATTTTAAAATGTGTTTAATAACCTGGGTTTTGTTTGTTTGTTTGTTTGTTTGTTTGTTCATTTGTGGGCTGGTTTTAGTTATGATTTGCAATAAATACCCAGAAGACTTATTTGGAATTCAGGACGCCGTGTCAGGCAATTCAAGCAAGAGATGAAAACAACAAACTCTCCTAATGATTTAATAGCCAATTTTTATTCTCTCTTCAGTAGCTGGATGTGTTAGGTCCCTGGAGGGGTTCATTACCTGAAATCATTCTCTAGCTAACCCGCAGTGCAGGTGTCTGGCGGTCATGTTCCCCACGTATGAGCGACTTGCGAAGTTGGAGGCACGCACAGACAAACACAGTCCTCCATGGGCAGAGAAAATCTGCCCCTGAAATGTTTACTCATGCTTTGCAGGGGAGGAAATGAATTGCTTTTTCATGTAAACAGCACATTGGGATTAGTCCCTGAAGTATACTGACTCTAATCACCATAACACCATGATTCTATGACTCTGCGACATTTCTGATAACTAAAGAAAAAAGGGATTTGGATAGCAAATGATTTTAGACTCACATTTATCCTTGTATTTTCAGTCAGAATTTCTCTGTCTCACTTGCATGTGGCCTAGAACTATAACCACATTGAGAGAGATGGGTAACATTGAGAGAGAAAAAAACGTTTTGATGGATGAATTATTTGGAAATGATAAATATGTATTTAATCTACACCACCATCATATGCTCTTTGTAGAAAACTACAAAACTTTCTTGCTTGCTTACTCTAGTTCTTCTGTGTGTAAGCCCAGTACTTATCAGACTGAGGGCAGCTCAGTACAATTTTAATGCTGTAGCAACCATAACAAAGTTGTTTCCTGGATATAGCTGCAACTCAGGGACTGATCCTTCATGGCATCCACGATGTAGATTAAAATTTGATAGAATCATACCATCACATAATATTCTGAGTTGGAAGGGACCCACAAGGAGCATCGAGTCCAGCTCCTGGCTCCACACAGGACCACTCGAACTCAATTTTTGCCCATTCCCACACATTCATCACATTATCAACTTTATCAAGAATCAAGAAAGATTCAGCAACAATAAAATATAAACATAACTTGAAATCATCTCTTCAGAAGTCTACAGTACACGTCATCCAAGTATAAACCATTACACTGTCCTACTTTCTACCAGAAAAGGATGTCCTGCAAGATTCAAGAGCCAGGAGAGACCCAGGAATTCCAAAGCTTTTTCCTGGACTGCTTAGTTTTGATTGGGTACTTATTGCTGAAGACACTGCAGACACAGGAAGCAAAAATCGAGTCCAGCTCCTCTCCAAAGTGGAATACAGTTTTCTAGTTTTTTCATGCATACCTTGCATGGCTTGTCCATCCTGATTTTAATAGTTAATAATGGGAGAAAATGTAATAGACGCACTCAGGATGACATGGTGAGAGAAATCATCAAGCTGGTGAAATCCAGATGGAAGAGAAATTTTTATTCTAAATGGAGAAGCAGGGCAGTCTTTGTCCTCAAACGTGTTCAGCGTAGAATACTCTGCATATTTCAACAAAGAAATTACTCCAGAAGGTATTCTTGGAGAAATGGCTGATTAAAACCTGGGCAGACAGGGCAGGGGATAGAAAAACATAGGATAAGGAATGCTAAAGAAAATGCATGTAAGGAAGTCCTCTTTATGTTTTGTTGTATTTCAAAGCTAAGAGATTTTCAATTAAATTGCAAACAAACAAACAGAAAACGTTAGAAGCAAACACCTTTTAAAGCAATCTGCAAGTAAGCTATGCATCTCATTACCACGAGACATCGTCCTAGAAAATATCTGCTAGAAGGAGAAAAGTATTATACATTTCAGAATAAATTAGCATTTATACTAGGATAAAAAGATGCAGATGACACAAATTCTGAAGCTTCCAGGCAGAAGGCTTGATTTGTTGGAGGTCAGGCACATGCCTCTGCTGCTGAGTTTCTAACCACTGTGCTGAAACACGAGTTCCTGTTTTCTGTCAGGAACAAAGATGCCTCACTAAATGGGCAAGCTGTTCTGAATTGCAACCACTATAGATCTGCTTTTATGGGAGGGACAATAGGCAAGCTTTTTTCTACAAGTTTCTTTGGCACAATTTAGCGCAAACAGAGATGTCAAAATTAGGTCTGCTTAGATATACAGTAAGTGCGAGGTACAGGAAGGAAACCAGAATTTCAAACCAGTTGCAAAAGGTTTTATGTATCACTATCCAGACAAATGTTGCAAAAAACTTATTCTGAAGGTGCATGGTAGCTTCAGAAAATTTCTCGTCATTTTGCATATACCGAGACATTGTGATCCAGGGGTTCGTTTAATTTGTGTTCAGCTGCAGCTGCTTGGTGGCTATAAGCCTTCAACACATCTTTGTAGTCTGAAACTGAAAAGAATATAATGCAGAAAAAAAGACTGTCAGACAGAATTGAAAAAAAATCTAAGTCCAATATGATCACAAGTTGACAGTAAGCAATGCTGTTCGCAACCCACTTTATAGGCAAAGCTTCAAAAATTAAATAGCTTTTTGGGAATGTATTTCCAAAGCACCTTAAGGTAAAACCACCTGGGTATGTAAATACTAATTCTGGATATTTGACTGTTCACTTTTTCAGTGTTTTTACTTTCAGTTTCAAAACTGTCACGAGAACCAGACATTCAAGGTTTTGTTGATGAAACACCCATACAACTAAGGCTGCCAAAGAGTTTAGGTGGATCATTCCATATTATAGCACCAAAATCCTACCTCATAAAAATTTTTCATAGCTTTTGATTTCCATCTTCATAACCCTGGATGCTTAAATAAATAATGTATTACAGCTTTCATTTCAAGTCCTTCAGTTCAGCACATGTCAGAGCAATTTACAAACTAAAATACAGAACCTACAAAAAATGCACAGCTTCAACATTGTGTGTGAGCAAAAGCACATGCTGTGTAGGAGAGCATAGAGGTGTCCTATCTGAAAGCTTAACTAGGGTGCTAATGGCAAAAAATAAAGAGAGCAGATCTCGGATCCTCTATGCCCCTGTTTTTCCACACACAAGTGAAATAAACAAATAAATAATTTGGAAAAGATCTAGCAAGCTTTTCTTTGTGTTGCCTCCCCCTAATCCTACCCTTTATCTTCTTAAACCTGCTGTATCATGCCCAAGCTTTGGGTCAGGAGTGCTTTTTGCAGTTGTTCAGGGAGGCGTGCTGAGCGCTGCTTGGATGAAAGTACACGTACAGGGTTTTTTTGGTTTTTTTTTTTGACTTTTCCAGTATGAGTGAGAGTTGAAGAGCTGTGACTTCATGTATCATCCAAGCAAGGTGTTCTGACTGAGACACCTCCCTCCATTCCCTGTCAACTTGCCAGGAGGAGGCGAGGCTTTTTGAGAACTCAGACTATGTCATACTCATTTCGGCCTGGACCTCTGGAGATGGCCCAAACCAACCCCTGCTCAGCACAAGGCTGCCTTAAGTGGGCCACTCCAGGCCATGTCCACCAGGGTTGAATGTCTCCAAGGGTGGAGATTCCCCATCCTGCCTCGGGCTGACCACAGGGCTGCCAGCAACCAGAGCAAGCCAAGGCAATGCCAACCGTGAATATTTAGGCTTTTCTTATGCTAGCAAGTCATAAGAAGAGCAGACATCAGGAATTCCTCTGTTCTTTCAGGGATAGGGTTTGACAGGAGTCTAAAAGTGAATACAGCAGCTACCAGGCAATATGAAGTGTAATCCAACCAGGAGGCTGTCCTCATGGAGCTCTGTAGATAGGGAGGTAGGCTGCAAGGTGCCCAGAGCAGTCCTTCCTTCCCAGTCCTCGGCTTTAGGTTCTGCATCTTGAGAAAATCATGAGCCAGCTGCCACAATAAAACCACAAGCGCAGTCACAACTCCAGAAAATATGACTTACTGGGAAGAATTTGGACAGTTTATTCTGGAGAAAAGAGAAGGGAAAAATGTCCAAAAGCTTCCCAAACCTCCAGGATGATTGCAGAGGACAGCAATCTGGTTTCTCTGCCTGCAGCGAATAGAGCGAAACAGGGATTTTGGGAGCAGGGAGATCCGGGTTAAGCACTAGGAAAAGCTTTCCTGCAGCAAGGCGTGCTCTGGGATCTCCAGGAGCAGGTCAGACAGGACTGACACGCTCTGCTGGTCCTGCCAGCAGCAGGGAACGCCTGACCCACCGGTGCCCCTGCAGCCTGGGTGCTCTCCCATTTCACCATCAGAGACATCCCTGCAGTAGGAATAAATCAGGCTGGTTATTCCTCACCCAGGATATGTGGAAATGCATTCAGAAGGGCAGTGGAAGGTCCCACGACATGTACAGCATGATGATGGCCGTCGAGGCAGTCACAGTGTGCTAGCCCCAGGGCTCATCCTCAGCTCATCTCCCTCTGGTCTGCCAGCAACTGCAGCTGCACTGGTGCTGCCAAGTAAAATCTAGTAAAATCTTGTCCCCAGCATTTTTCCTGCCTAATCTAACAATATACCCATCAGTGAGGGGCTTAATTCTCTCACTTCGTTTAAAACAGGAAATTAATTTTTTAGTATCCAGTGAAATAAATTGTTCGGTCTGATTTTCATTTTTATTGGGAATTATTTTTATCAAATTAGAGAATAACCTGTCTTAACTCTTGAAGAAGGTGCTTTAAAATGGCATACATGGTTATTCTTTTAAATAACTGTTGCTCTAATGTTATATTTGTCAATTGTTGCATGCTAAACAGTAAAGCAAGAAAGAAGATTAACACTTTCGACCTTAAGACTTCTGTGTTTCAATATCACTTTATAAAGCAAAGTGAGTGAAAGAAAGCATCTGGGAAAATTAACTATTTGTCTGCAAATTTTGCCAAATTTTACTGAAGATCCCATGAAATCCCATGAAAACTCAAAACTATTTTTCAATTTTCTATTAAGTGCTTGTTGAAAATTCCAGTTTTTACTAGCTATCTGCAAGTCTGCTGTGTTTTACTTCCTGTATACACAATATTTTCTTAAAAATAAAAACAACAAACACCCAGAAACCCATTGATAAAGGCCAAGGAGACATACAGAAGGAGAAGAGAAATGTTCTATCGCAGTTGAACTGCCACTGTAAATGAGTGCAGGTATACTTCAGAAATCAGGACAAGGAATTTTCCACCATGTTCGGAAAAAAAACAAGACAAAACAACACCAAAACAACAACAACAAAAAACTCCCACTGGTTTAAATTAGTGTGTTGCGGCAAAAAATGTACACTTTGCTGTTCAGCCAGTATGAGTTTTGTAAATTCTCTCTTGTGTGTATGCTTGGTTTAATGAAAGAGAGAACATTCATCTGCACAGAAAAACAGTGCATAAGTAGTTTCCGTTGCATTCTATCAAATTTGTGCCCATATGCACACCTCTGTACATAAAACTACATAAACAAGCAGATTGGGGCCTGGCATTATGACATTCTGATTGTGCAATGTGAATATAAAAATGATGATTATAAAGAAGGTGTTTTGAATTGTACTGTATCATTATTTTGTAGTCTTGTTAAGAAGTGAATAGGGAATTTATTCCAAGGAAGTCCAAGCAATCCTGAGCCATCGGAGGAACAATCACAGACTTTTTCCCTGATTCTCAGCATTGCTACAGCTATGAAGTGCATTTGGCTGACCATTGCCTATTATTCATCAGTAATCTTGCTGCAAACTCCTCAGGGAACATCCAGTCCTCTTCATTGTAGAAGTGGAATTATTGCTTTTCACAAGCTTCAAAAGGTAGAAAAAAAATGAATGTTACAGATTGTTAGTGCTCAGAGAATAACTCTTTTCTCGCCAGAGAAAAGAGTCTCTGATACCTGCTGGCTTACTTACTGCCTCAAGGCAGAAAAGCAAAATGGACATTTACTGGCAAATCAGCAGTGATGTTCATATACGGGTATGGTACTTATATGCGTATTCAGAATATAGAATGCTGTGAAATGCTTTAGAGCAATCTGTAAGGAGAGTATATCAATTCACAGTTACTACACCTAAAATTCAATAATGCCTCATGTCACAAAATAGCCACTAAAAAACATAAGTAAGAGGCCACCTCTATGGGACAATTCTTTCCAGAACAGTCTTCGTATGAATTCCTTCACCTTCTGCTGGCCCCTGCGGGTGCACCCATGGGTGCAGCACCTGTCTTATATGTGTGGCTTTTCAGGGTGTCCCCAGCCTGCCCTGGATGCAGCTCTCCCTTCTTCAGGGTCTTCTAAACCCTACCTGATCTCACTGATCCCCTGGAACAGCAAATTATAGTATATTTACAATGAGATGAGCAGCTTCTTAAAACTGTGAGGATTCTTTTAACTCCACTAGTCTTGGTATTAGAAGTATCATGCAATAAAAAACACAGGTGCCAGCAACCTTCTTGACCCAGCAGTGCAATTAATTCTGATGACACAGGAAAATAAAATGGAAATATGCCAACACACACAAAAACAGGTTAAATATGCAGAGAAAATGTTTAAACTTACCTTGAAAAATTTGATGCTGTTGGTTGGCAGTGGAATTTTGGATGTGATCACAAAATTTTACATTCCCACTCATGTCACGTCACCTTGAAAGCAACTTTTAGGTTAATTTGAATAGAGTCTAGCAGAATAATTGCGTGTGACATTCATTACTGTTTTTCTTACAGTAGTCCATACGTGTGGAACTTTATTCTCATTTTCCCAAAGAGGACCACAACACCAAATAATTTGAAGAAAAAAATTCCACACATCAATACAAGTATTGTTTCCAAAAGAAGTGTAATAAATATATTTGCCCTTAGCTATGTTTGAAGTCATTTCTCTTTCGAGTGGTTTCGTTCATGTATGCCAGCAGAGAATCCACGGAACTCATTTTAAATCTGAGCTTTCAGAAATAAAGTTCTCATCTCTTCCTGGAGATCCACGTGGGTTGTGTTATCTTTCTGCATGTGCCTCTGAGTATAGTCTGGAAAACAGTGAGGAGTAAATGTTTTGTGGGCCATTCTGAAGGCTAGCAAACACGATTTTACATACCCACCGAAGTTCACAGACGGCTACAGTGAAGGCCTAGGTCGGTAGGCCTCCACTGGAATCACGAGCATAACTGCAAGCACCAAAATGGGTTTCGGACAGGTGGCTTGGGTCCGAATGTAGCACATACAAACAGGCTGCCCAGGAGTTTACGTAAACTCCAGGGTCCTCCATGCTGTGTTGAGGGATGGGCTCAGCAGCTATTCTCCTCACCCGAGCCTTGTGTTTCAGCCAGAGCCTGAGCACTTCCACAGCTCTGCTCTCGGCTATTGCCAACAGGACTGACCAACTGGTGTTTTTTCTCAACAGTAGTATAAATTCTTCTGCTTTTGAATGGAAAAATGTTCCTTCTTTTTAAGTGAAAGTGTTTTTTTCCAACAAATTTTACTCCAAATCTTCAAAATATGTTGCCAAAATAGCAGATTGATCCTGATCTAATGGGTGGCAGCCCTGCCCATGGCAAAGAGATTGGAGCTGGATGGGCTTTAAGGTCCCTTCCAACAAAAGCTGTTCTATGATTCTATAACAAAGAAAAGATTTTTGAAATAATATTTCCTCTGGCATTTGCTTGTTATCTTGTCAATTACTTTCAGCCTAAAACTCTTTAACAAACTCTTCACACAAATTGTGATTATTGAATCTGTAAAAACTGGCGCCAGAGGCTCTCTCATTGGAGGAGCAGCCCAGATATTCCAAACCAGGCTAGTATATTCTATGAAAACACCTATGACATACACAAAAATGTTTTTGAAACAAGTTCAGAGCAGCACCAACTCAGTGACACTTTCTTAAGTACTCTGGTTCTTGCTACATTCTCCCTTCATGATATCTTACTCACCATGTGGGTGTTTCGTTAGACTTTGATGCCCTTTAGCAGTGCCTTTTGAGGAATACATGGGACATTGAAGCAATGGCTCTGGTCTTCCAGATAACCATCAGAAGTAGATGAAAAGAGGTCCTCTTTCCAGGCCCCCCTCTAATCATACACATTTTTTACTTCAGGACTTATTACTGGGTTGAATAATTAACTTGGCTATGAAAAAAGCAAAGGCCCAAGCTGATATTTTAAAGAGAGACTCTAAACCATGGAAAAATCAAGCCCTGCAAAGGCTGAAGCAATGCCTGAACAACTCCTGTAGGAAAGTATTTTCTTCATGTTATATAAAATGACAGAAACTGCAGAGAAACATTCTTGATGAATGCATGAGTGAGTGATGGTCTGTGAAATGATATTTCAATGGGTGGGTATTAGGTCTGGAGCTTTGTATGTCTGTACCCCAAGTAAAATCTCTTTTAAATATGCCTGCCTGGAGAAAAGGGGGTTTTGGCATCTTTGAAGTAAGCTGGTGACAGCTACCCCCTCTAAACGAGAAGAAAGTGGAGATGTAAGAAGAAATGCTGTAAGTAGGTATACTTAAGGCCCTTTTCTCCTTCCTGTCCTCCCACAATCTGTTTTCCCTCATAAAGTCAACATTGGCAGATTCAGAAGGGAAACGTTCTGCAGGCAATGACCTCCTCTGAGAATGTGCTGCAATTGCATGTCATGTGGCAATGCAGGCCAAGAAAGTATTTAGGGTCTGTTGTTGAGAATACAGATGTCGCCAGACGAAGTGTACTGATTTTAAGTGGCATACTATTAAGGCCTCTGTAAGGCAGAGTCTACAGACAGAGCGATGCATCAGTTCAGCTGGCTCATTTCCAGAAGACAAAGTAGAAATTCTCAGTGCACTCAATGTAGCAGCAACAGAAATAGAATAAATAGCAGAACAATTTGCTTGACAAGGACTGACATTATGAAAGAATTCAAGTCAATAATGTTTTGAAAGCTGGATGTTGGCACAACAGGCTGTTGGCACAGCAAGTTCCCACAGTGCACACACACTTAATAATAACCTATTGTCTTCTATCGTATGCATTTCAGCACGACACCAGATGTGTTGTTTCCTGAAAACAAGTTTGCACTTGCTACTATGCAACAGCAATTTTGCTGCTGAGATCAATCTCTCTAGGAATATCCATTTCAAAAAAGAAAATAATGTCTGAAATGCAATGTACAAAATCTAAGCCTAGGCTTTTGCAACGGGAGATAATAAATATGTCTGTTCTCTAATGCTACAAAATAAGAGTCACTATTTGTGAGACAATCACCAACCATGGGTTCATGTACCTTCACCAGCAGTGTGAGGTAGTTCTAAGTCATCAATAAGTGTGTTCAAGGGGTGACAAGATGCTACCCTTCACACCACTATGAGCTGAAACAAGATTTTGAAAGATAAAATCCAAACTAACTCGGGTATTTTGTTGTGAAAGCAAAGCTCACTTGAACCCCTGCATTATTTGCATGTATTGATCTCTGCAATTTCCTGTGTCCCTTTTCCAACATCACTTAACTCCTCCATTGCAGTCATTGTGTTTCCTCTGAAAAGAGAGATGAGAGAATGATAACTGAAGGAGGAAAGATGAGCAGTTAATGCAATGTTCCAAAAGCTGTTTTAAAAGCTTTTGTGTTCATTTCCTGCCCTGGCTGGGATATCTAAGAAAGATGGTCATGCAGAATCAGAATAGCAAACTAAGTAGAAAGAATTAGACTGACCCATGAAAGTCTCTTGCGTGATTGCACCTCGTATTAAATTAAAAAGTGGGTGTAGAGTTGGTGTCTGGTTATTTTGTATTTCCTGGTTTGTGCTGTCTCCCCTACCAATTGTGGTCTCATCAGGATGTGAGACTGAATCAACTCCTCCATTTTTGGGACTGCTGAATCTTAAGCAATGTAGTGTGAAATTTTGCACATGTAAATTGCTAAAAGCATCTGTTATTTTCATGCTGCTTTCTAACTCAATTTGCCTAGTCACATTTCTGTGCATCTTGGAGAAATACTTGAAGACTTATACAGATTCTCAAACAAAAATCTTAAAACTATAATTCTGTAAATATGCCTGACTTAAGTTTGTAGTGTAAATTATCTTACACATACAAACACATTTTTCAGGAGCTTTGCAAAAGGCTGGTGTCTTGGACATACATGTGAGCACAGCTGAATCTGCTCTAATTTCATTAGTGTAGAAAATATTAGCAATGACGAATAATAATAGCAATAAAATGATGAATAATAATAGCAATGAAAGTAGCACAAAAATAACTGGAGTGCTTGTCCCAGACAGACATGCTTCTTGTTGCTCCATTTGGATGTCAAAGTTTCCCTGTACTTGACTGAAAAAGAGGGGATGCCATGCCACAATTTCATCACCAGGCAAACACACCTTCAGATAGTACCATAGTTAAGGGTGTTTCCCATGAAACTTACCAAAGCTCTTCCAATAAAATTCTATGGGAATTCTAGGAAAGCATTCTGCAGGCCAAAACTAGATCATATTTGCATTTGGTGAAGCCTTCTCAGTGCTAGAATTCTAGAACAAATTGTTTAGTAGATGTAAAGACGAAGAGATAGCTTTCCACTCTATAAGAAATGGAAAGCAAAACTTTATTTCTAAAATACTGGCAGAGAAATTGCGTGGTTACTTTTACTTTGCCATGCTTAGTTTAAGCACCTAGCTAAGTGAAGTATGGTAGTTTGGCAATGACACTGTGGCGAAACTCACTTCTGTCTTGCCTGCTTTAATATTTTATATCAGTTAATACGCAGATATACTTTCTTAGTAATTTCTTATTCCATTTTGAATCCTGCTAAAACCACAACTGACTTAGATCACTTTTAAGCCACATCATTTTTTATTGCAATACAGTATGCCTTTAAGTGCACACAAAATGACAGATATTCCAGTGGCCAAGAACACATCTCTCCCACTAGCTCAAGGGAGGCCTCACTCTCCTGGCGTGTTCGTGCTGGACAGAAGGGACAGGGAGCAAGGTCCCAGGGCTGGACACTCTATAGAGATGCCAACCTTAGGTTTCCACCAGCTTTCACATGAAAGCAGATTATGCACACAAGGGAAAAACATTGAAGAAAATCCACAGTCCAACCCAAAACAATGTGAAATGGATTCACCACCAGGAATGGTGCAGCTCTTCAAAACCCATTCTGGCCTTACAGAGTGGGGTCAAGACCAGCTGCTGTCTGAAATTCACTCAGAATTGCCATGTTTCACTGTGATAAACAAGCAGCTGAGTTTGAATCCTTTTTTAAAAAGAAAAAGTAATTAAAATGAGAGGTTTATGATCAGGTGTGCACAGAGAACAAGGCTTCCTACATTTTGCTGCAGAACGAGGAGCCAGGTTTCTCACTGAATCAGGCAGCAGTGCTGGGTATGATCAGTGATGAGCCCTGGATGCCTGGAGAGGTGTGTGACAGACCCCGTGCCTGGCCAAGCCGTCAGCACAGGTCTGCCTCCAGGGGTGAGAGGAGGTGATTTCATCAGCAGGATGTGTCTGGAAATTCAAAATCTATGCTGCTGATGTATCCACTTTTGTCACCCCTTGCGATGGATTAAGGTTTCTAGGGTTGAGAGGCAAGAAAGCAGAATAATGAGGAGAGCAGGAGAACTAGTACTTGTCTTTTTTTGTCATCTACCATCTCTGTCAGATGCAAGCCCTTTTCTCTCTGTTTTTCTTTTAGCTTGGAAGAACTACAGCCACAAACAAAGAGATATAGGCGAATTAGTCATGATGTATTTTTTAAATTTTGAAATTCTTCAGAAAAATGCAGTGATTTCACTTCCCACATTCATTGCTCATAGGTCTTTATGAAATAATTTGGACAAATAGTTTTCTATTTCTTGATTACTTACAGAGTGTAAGCACTTTATTTTTCTCAGTACTAGCTTTTCAATACACTTTACTACTCATGCTGTCTTATTTAACCACTGACACAGTTTAGTTAAGAAAATAACATACTACCTTATGAGATATATATGCATTACTGTCTGAGAAATTTTCAAATGTTTTCCTAAAATACATGGGAATCAAACTAGTGGAGAGTTGTCCTTTCCATAAAAAAGATTCAAATTCTTTAAAAAAGTTGCAGAAGCATAGCAACTTCAGCAAGACTTGCTCTGGGAGAGTTCGTTCACTACAAGCACTCAGTATATTTGGGGGAGGTAAGGAGAAAGAAAGGGCTCCCTGAAATAACCAGTAAGTTGCTAGGAGGATATTTACATGGAGCATGGGAGGATCATGTCTTTGTGGCTGCGTTTCCTCAATAAGAGTAAATTTTATTTGTGATTCCAGGCACGACAGAGACACCAAGCAATTTATAGGAGATCAGTAACTGTGTGTTTGTCCTTTTCTGGGTGCCCAAACTGAGATAAATAATAATATTTCCCATGCCTTTGTGTCATCCACTCACCCCCATCAACATAAGCATGATAAAGAAATCAAGAAGACAAAAAGTAGGAAAACACAAAATAAAAGCTTGTGTCATAATTATAGAACCATAGAATGGGTTGGGTTGGAAGGGACCTCAAAGCCCACCCAGCCCCAACCCCCTGCCATGGGCAGGGCTGCTCCCCACCAGCTCAGGCTGCCCAGGGCCCATCCAACCTGGCCTTGAGCACCTCCAGGGATGCTGGACCCACAGCTCTCTGGGCAGCTGTGCCAGGGCCTCACTTCCCTCTGTGTGAAGAATTTCTTCCTAACATCTAACCCAAATCTCTCCTTTAGTTTAAAATCATTCCTCCTTGTCCTATCACTATCTGCCCATGAACAAAGCCAGTCTTCCTCCTGTTTATAAGCTGTCTTCAAGCACTGGAAGGCTGCAGTGAGGTCTCCCCAGAGCCTTCTCTCCTCCAGGCTGATCAAGCCCAGCTCCCTCAGCCTTTCCTCACAGGAGAGGTGCTGCAGCCCTCTGATCACCCTCTTGGCCCTCATCTGGACCCACTCCAGCAGCTCTGCATCTTTCTTGTGCTGGGGGCCCCGGGCTTGGACACAATACCATTCTAATCTTCTTTGTGCCACTCCAATTTTTTAATATGTGCTGCCAAAGCAATGCCCTTTTCTCATGTTCTTCTAAGACCTGAAAATAGAATTTACTTAATGGTACAATAAAAGTTATATAGCTTCCCCAGGAGAAAATCACCCATCTGTCTGGGTAAAATGCAGTATACATTACTGACATTAATTATTGGGAATATATCATGAACTTTGGCCTCAGAATTCTCTGTATTTAAAAGAAAGATGGGGATTCTCATGAGGAAAAGTGTTTGCCACTGAAATATAGGACAGACAGTTTAGAAACATTGCTGAGAGTCTTTTAATGAAAGAATTCCCCTAATACAGAACAATTTCAAGGGAAACAGTGAGAATCTTTTTCATCTCTTAAGGACCAGGCAAACCAGAAATGTTGCAGATGTGCATGTAAGCACCAGTAAGCACCAGTTAGGATTCCTCACGTATGACTTCTTTCAGCTGACAATCATTTTTTCAAAAAACACAGTGTGCACTGTAATCCCTATTTTGTTGCAGTGTTCATGTTTAAAAGATAGTGTTCACCACGGAAGTGAGGGGATTTCAGAAATGAGATACCTTTTGATAACAAAAGCCAATCAGCACTGCGCACATGCAAGGTGCAAATCAAAATAGAGGAGCTGAGGACCTTTCACTGGATTCATTTGCACTGCATTTTGAGTGCAGTCCTGAGTCTGCCTCTGAATCTGTTGAATGCATTTTGCGCTGAGAACAATTTGTTGGAGATGTGTTGAAAACCTGATCATTATTTATTTTACACATTTTCATACCTTCTGCAGTTGCCATCAAATAATTTAATTTCCCCCTCTCCTTGCTGACTTCTTTGTCTTTCTCGGAAAGACAAAGAGTGGGAGATCCTCCCACAGGGGAAGGAGCAGTGGAGCTCCTGATCAGCGTGTCTAGCCCAGCAACCAGGACAGTCTGATAGCAGCTTGCTGTCTGCAAGCTGACATGGGCAGTCTTCTTTGCATTTGTGTAACTCAGCAGGGTGTGCCCCGACAGCGAACAAAACTCGTACACACCTGGATGACTTCACCAAGCTTTTACTCTTGCTTTCTGAGACAGCCAGAAATTTAGCCAATTTTCCACCGGCCTTTTCTCTTTTCTATTTTCAAGACAGTTTGTTGTTCCAATGGCTACTGAACAAAAAACAGAGCTGTCATAGCAACTGAGCAATTTATTTCACTTGACCCAATTAAATTTTAAAATGTCTTGTTAAAATACATCCTGACAGTCCTCTGAACATACTAAAAAACACCATGCCTACATGAGCAAAGGTACATTTCTGATGCATAGAGAGAAATAACTATCTCAGAGACATTAAAGGAGGGTAGAAGTAGGCATGGAGTTAGAGAAAGACAATGAGGGTAATTGTGAGGGTGATGAATGGGCCCTTAACCTCTTTGCAGCACTGGTGTTAGATGAAGGTACACATCTCTCCTGGTTCCCTACTTGGCCGTCTGAGATAATGAGAATCTGGCAAGTACATATTCTGTATTTTCATTGTTGAGGCAGTCCTTTCTCTGAAGGAGATGACCCCTTTTCATTGTTGCCTTCTTTTCTGGGTATCGGTGAATCATCAGCACCAACTCTTCAGAGGACAGGTGAAAATTAGAAATCAATGTATTAAGGAGTTTTTCACAGCTTCAGCACTATCTTTTTCTTGTGGCTTTTTTTTTTTTTTTTTTTTTTCAGCCTGTAGATCACTAAAAGCCTTCTGCTGGTAACATGGATCATTGCATATCAACTTAAACCTATGGACAACAGTCTTTCTTACTTAGCTGTGTTTTACGCATTCGTCAGTTCCAAGAGTCTGCAGACTAGGCACTGATCAGCCCTGCTTTAGAAGAATAGGATTAACTTCTGCACTTTGTCTATTTTTCTGTGATCACAGAATGACATTTGGTGTGTGGTTGCCAGCTCAGAAAGTAACAGATGTCTTTTCTTGTGTGCTCCTTCCTGATTCCTAGGAATCCACACATGGTCCACGCCTGTATCTGAGATGGGACATTCAAGCACCGTCCTCACCACTTCTTCCGAAACTTCATTCCCCTGGTGACACACCACCTCTGCTGATCACCTGCAGAGCAGGGCAGAGGCTCAGATTTCCCTGCAGAGGTGTGTGAGCCAACACAGATGCCAAATAGGGACATCTTACCGTGGTTCCTCTTCCTTGGCTCCCAGGACATCACTCAGGGCAGCTGCCACACTGCAGGAGCAGTCTCAGTGTTCTCATGTTCAGTATTTTCTGGACATTCTCACAGGTGTCTTCACGCAAACTGTAAGCACGAATCTTTGTTGACCGCACTCAGCTGGCTGTCTTTCCCAGGAAATAGTGGTACCTTGTAATTTCAAGTACAAGTTTCATTTGTTCAGACTCTTCTTGATCTGAAACTCCAACCATTTTGTCCCCCAACATTTCTTCTCAGCAGCCATGTCTGGATTGGAGAAGAAATGTAGTCCAGTCTCTGCTTCCTTCCACATCCTCTGCATGCAGACTCGCAGACCTTTGTAGGCAGGCAAAGATGGCGTGTTCCCAAAGGTTACAGATCACGGATCTGGAATATAACACAGCACTAGCACAGAGTAAGAACAATGAGCTGTTTTCCAAATGGGATGTCTCCTGCGTCAACCAGTGAAGCGATTAATTAAGAATTGCTTCCCTTTTTTATTTCAAAGTAGGGTGGATACACATTGTACTCCAACAGCCTAAGTTTCAGGTACATGTACGTAATTCCATTCAGGTCCCTGCAGGTCTCCATATCATAGATCTTGGAGACAGACTTCATTTTAAGTTTGTGAGAATGATCTTGAAATTTCAAAATTAAGAACTGAACAGCAAGGGCAATAAAAGGTAAGTCCAGAGAGCTACAAAAACAGAATAGTGGAGCAGCCTGTGCTTCTTGCATGCTCTAATTATCATCTGAACTCAGCCTAAGAGAAAAATATTCTGACCTTTCAGAAAAAAAAAAAAACAACAGTATTTTTTCTTTCTAAAGAGCTTTGAATTCTTGTATGGTATTTACTGAGTCCACTTCAATGAGGTAAAGGAGATCTTTAGTGTTTCAGCAATAATGCAAAAATTATTTCAGTTACATTTTTAGAGACTGGCCTTCTGCAGGCCTGTGATTTAGTGTTCGACTCTCATTGAAACCATTCAGCAAAGCAACATGGCTTCTCTGATTCCTCTTTTTCCCTACTCTCGTGCACTAATGGTGAAATGCTGACCTCACCCACATATGTACAAGAGAGCACAGTTTGTCCTATGACAAGAAACTCTGCTTTCTTCAGTGCATCTGGCTTAGATCATATGTAGGAAGTTCAGATTCAACCTGTGATAAATAGGAAGATGCTGAGAGTGGAACTCAGAGTACCTGAATTAGATTCAAAGTAACTTTAATATTCCCTTAAATGTTGCTGTCACATAACACAATTATCTTTTCTTTTTAGAATAAGTATTTGCTGCATTCATGAGGAAACATTTCAGTTCCAGCTCTGTGAATACAGGTTGGCACAAAGATTACAGAAGAATGAAAGAACACCAGAGTTAAATTTTATGAAACCAAACAGATGCAGAACTTCAGGGGATCAAAATTATTTTCTTAACCTTTACATCTATCATAGGCCAAGAATGGGGTGAAACAGCAAGATTTCATCACTGTGGTATGGCAAATGTTTTTGTCTGAGGATTTCCTCACCTCATACTCATTATTCCAGCACACACAGATGGTTCACTTTGAGGCAGACAACGGGCTGCTATGAACAGAAACTCGGTCCCTGCTGTGATATAGCCTTTCAAATATTTTCAGTTGAATTAGCCAAAATGCAAGCCATGGCTATTTAAAAGACGATTCGGTGTCAAATGGAGGCTCATAGACGTTAAGTTATCACAGATTAACAGATTTTCTGCTTTGCTTAATTCCTTTTGCACTTGCTTACAGTGGTATAAAACAAGTACTGATGGATTTAGTTATGAGGAGGGATAACTATTCAATGATAGGACAGAAAGAACCCACCTAGAGCGGCTGCAGGAACAGCTGGAGCATGCAGCGTGCATCTTTCTGCTTCCCAGCTCTGCAGAGACCAGGGCAGCCTTCCGGCCTCTCGCTGGTCCCAGGCTGAGGGAGGGAACATCCGTGAGCAGCACTCAGTTTCCAGAGCCATTTAAGACACCATCCTGGGGCAGGCAGGGCTTCAGTGTTCCACAGGGTACCTGCCAGCTACACATGGAGCCTGACTGCATCGTGTTCAGATGGTGAAGGCGGTCTCGGATGACCCTCTGCACCCCCGTTTTGATGCATGGTCCTGCAGTCTGTGTGATTTGTCTGTACTTAGGAAAGGTTCTGCTGCGGAGCACGAGCACAACTTCACAGCCCCCCACACCCTTTGTTGCTTTGGACAGAAATCGTCAGTTGGATGCTGACAAAGCACATGCGGGGAGGGGGGAACACTATGTCCCCAGAGAAGGCTCACAGCTGTACAGCATCTTCAGCCCTGTGCCGACTGGCAAGAACAGCTGCCTTAAAAATGCTCACTACGAGCCAGCGCCTTGCATAGTTCTGTAATGGGCAGATAGGCCAGGAGAAAAGGAAGCAAGCAACAAAGTGCACTGCCAGCTCTGCTCCGGCCCCCCCGGCCCAGCCAGCTGTACAGCTGCAATGCCTGCCAGGGCCGCTCTGCAGTGCCCAATGGGCTCAGGGAGGGATGCACTGGTTGGAGGTGGCATAGGAGGTGGCATGGGAGGTGGCATGGGAGGTGGCATGGGAGGTGGCATGGGAGGTGACATGAGTCCTTCTGAGGGCAAACTGCACAGTAGCAGTGCACCAGCACTGAGGTTCAGTGGTCTTGGTCCACGCTTGCAAGTTTTTCCATTGAAAAGGTAAAACCTGGAGTCTTCTGGGAGAAAGTCAGGTGAAATACATGTTCCTTCTGCCTTTTTTCTGGTGAGACAGCATGAAGCCAGACTTGCTGTGGGAACAGTGGCAACTACTTTCTTTGCCACCTCAGCAGGACGCTTGCTTTCCTCCCCAGGATCTGTCTTCCTGACAAGAGGACAGGCAGGAGTGTTACCCAGCATCTTGTTCCACAGCCACTGCTCTCCTGGGAGGGGAAGGCATTCAGCTGTCGTCAAAGGGTACTTTATTAATTCCTGAGGAGGCTGCCTGGATTAGGAATGATGACTAAAATGATTTAGATCCTTTACAGTTTTAGAAGCTTTGCCTTACGAATGAGAATTAAAATTAGATTCTTTGATATTTATTCTGAGTGATGACACTTTTTCTTTTTTTTTCCTTATCTTGCCTCTGGCTGTTTATTTGGTGGGTTTGATGAGTCAGACGCCTCTGTCACAGTGTCAGTAATTGTAGGTACCAGAGGTAAGCTGTGCGTCAGGCAGCTCCACCTCCGAAATTCTCTTTATTCCTCCTTGAAAGCAGTGCCAGGGAAGGTGCGCAAGCAAGTTCTGGCAGGATAGCTTAGTTTGAGAGATCAGTTCAACTAAATAAAGAACAGAAATTCACAGATTTATGCCTAAGAGGGGAGAAATACCAAATAGTTGCCAAACCCTGCTTATTTTTCACTTAAATTCACTACCAAGGTGTGTGTCATTCTGGCATAAGGTTTACTCTTGTCATTTCTGGTCCAAAGGGCTGCCAAGGTAAAACCTGCAGGCACATTTGTTCCGTCACTTGCAGTGGCAGTAGGGGTAAGGAGGACAGTAATACTCCTGAGCTTTCTACTGGAGACAGTGCAGGCTGCTTCTCCTGCAGGCATCACCTCAGCCCTCTGTAACCTGACTGGGTCAGGTCACTGCTGGACTCTCCTCCTGGCAAGGTGTGCTGATCAGCTACCTAACACAGATAGCATTTATTTGCATTAAAATACAAAGTCTGTAGCTGTGTCAGTGAGAATACACATGGAGGACAAGCCATGGTATGTACAAAACATGTAACGGGTTGATGGGAAAAAGATGAAGCGATGTCTCCTCGCCAATTCATTCTGAAATGAACAGCAAAAACTTTCTCTGCAGACTGGCTGTAGCACAATACATTATCTCTTTTTATGGCTGGAAATCTGCTGATCTATTTCTTTTTTCACAATGAACACTCAGCAGAGGTGCCACCTACTCAGCAGGTTCAGAGGTCCAGATCAGATAAATCTACAGGCGCAGATGCTTATCAATAACTTGTCCAAATTTAGCAACACCACAAAGATCAAAAAAAAAAAAAAAAAAAGTTGCAGGAACTCTTGTGAGAACAAGTTCTTCAACAAATTTCCTGCATTTGCCAGTTACTAGCTGGGATGCCCATGAAATAAAATTCAACCTAACATCCAATGAGAGGGCCAGCATTCAGTAAGCTGTGTTACATATATTTCTTGCAGATACATATGTTGGATTCGGGCCAAACTCTGCCCTGACCTCACATCTCTCCAAGAAATGTAAGAGAGCAAGGCTGCTGAAGTCATGCAGCTCTGGCATGGGTCAGACCCAGGGGACAACTGTGTCTCAGGGCTGTGACTATCGGAGCCGCCCACACATCTGATTCCTCCTGTTCCCAATGGGCATTCGTGATCGTCAGGCACAGCCTGGGAGGAGCTCCCTGAAAACAGTCTGTTCAAGTGTTATTCCCAGTCAGGTTAGGGAAACAGAGCTGCTACCATCAGACATTGGATTTTCTGAAGAAAAGTTTAGATAGATGGGAAAAAAAAAAAAGAAGAAAAAAAGGAAAGAAGGAAAAGATGCCAAGAAGAAACACTTCCAAGAAAAAAAGCCCTGCACATCAGTTCGCCAGAAACCTGTGTACAGGGATGCTCCTGTTGGAGAAAGACAACCACAAGCAGGGTGCACTGCAGCATAAGCCCCCGCCTCTGTGCACAGCCCTGCAGCTCTAACCTTACAGAAAGAAAACCAGGCCACCGCAGCACTGCCTGGATAATTTAAACAAGCACTGTGCACAGTCAGCTTTCACGCTTTAGCTGACTCGTATCTATATAAACACTGAGGGCCTGAAAGGTTTTCTCTTTCACAGGCAGCAGCGCTGTGAGCTACCCGTGCTGGACAGGGAGCGTGGGGAGGGGATCGCCAGAACCAGGTGCCCCGCAGCACACAGCTGCGTCATCCTCCTCACAAGGGGAAGCCCTGGGCTGGCTATTATTAGACAGCTATTTCAGGTTGAGTATATCTTTCTTTCCCTCATGGGAAAGAAATGTCTGCAAGCTGGGAATAGCCAATACCATCAGAGACATCGTGCCAAGTGTTCTCCGGGCAGCATGTGCAGCTGCAGCCTGAGCTGTGCCCCAGTGGCTTTTGCTCTGTGTGTCTGCTGGTGTGTGCAGTGCTGCAGCACATGAAGCTGAGATCATGGGAACACTGCTAGAAGCTGTACCTGCCTTGTGTGTGTACCTTGCCTCAAACAGCTCGCGAATTTCATAAGCAGAACATGCGTATTTGACAGACACATAGCTGGGACGTCAAAATATTTGTACAGGATCAGGACAGACACCAAGCAATGTGCCCATCTGCTGAGTTCAGCTCAGCATTTCAGCTGCTCTTGTCTCTCCTTCCATGCATGATCTGGTCCTGTCTTGAGCGCAGGAGGAGGCATTCTGTGCAGCACAACACAGGCAGCTGCACCTCTGCAAAATTTATATCGGCCAATCACAGCAGCCTTTAGAAGTGCTGCTGACAATATATAATTACTCAGACGTACGCAATGAAGAGAAAACAATAGGAGAGGCAGAGTGACTCTGGAGGCAAAGTACGCACCGTTTCTGAAGCAGAGCTAGAAGCTAGTCCAGCTATCTGTTTGATCTGGATGAGTCTTCCCACTGCTCCCAGTGACCTCAGCAAGAGTTGGGTAGGGCTTAAAGAGAAGCAGGAAGAGAAATATCTCAAACTGCGCAAGACCGAATGTAGAAGTATTTCTCAGCTTGTCTCTCTCAGCTCTGTTTTGTTACACAGAGAAATAATGAAAGCTCCTGTCTTGCTTTCAAGCAAGCCTGAGATTTCTGTCCAAAAATTCTGCATGTTCCTGTCCCTCGAGCTCTGCTGACAAACCCACCCCAGTTCGCTTCAGCATCAACTTACACGTGGTTACGGGGACATCTGACTCACTGGGCAGTTAGTTCCTGCCATGCTGTTTCTTGCACCTTTTGAAGCAGCTAACATGAGGTCATAACCAGAGACGGGAGACTGAACTTTACAGATCATAGCTTCATCCATCAGTCAGTTCCTGTACTCCTCTGAAGATTTGTAGACACATCAGATAAAACTCAGTGTACAGAGTTCATTGCAAGTTTCCAGCTATACACGGCAGTTAGGTGGTTAATTGATAACACGAGCCTGATCACTGCCACCCAAACCCCTATGAGTCTGTCAGCTACCTCACACATGCGCCAGCTGATAAATACGGGCTGGCTATGACCAGCACAGCAGATGCCTGGAGCTGTACTTAATATAGCCTCGTCAACATCCAGCTCCAGCATCAGCTGCCGCCATTTGTTAGTGAAAAGACAAAAAGGAAACACTGCACATGTAACTAAGGTAGGAAGAGGAACAAGGAGGTGGAGGAGGACATGTCCTGCAGCTCCTTGTTAGGACAGCAATGTCCAGAAACACTGCTGTGCAGTTTTGTGAGCCCTGAGCCTGAGCCACCTGAGCCTTTTGTCACCTCTCCCTGTCTTTGGTTGTTTTCCAGTTTATCACACACAGGACAATGTCCTGTCACACTGTGAAAGATGCCTTTTGATAAGATGCCTTTTGATAAGGCATCTTTTGATAAGATAAATGACTTCTTCAAGTTCTTATCCAACTTGCCTGCAGCTCTTGCTCTTCCTTTGAGGCTGTGCAGACATGCTGAAGAAGAGGAAAGTGGATGTTCCTAAGCTCTTGGGAATCTGTTTCCTCCAAAATGATTTATTTTTCCCAAGATTTCACCAGGTCGTAAGGAGATCCTTTGATAGGAAGGACATGGTCACCTGGAAGATGACCACCCTTCTCCTCAAGTGAAGGACATACGGGCACTGTATATGAGCAACAGGTCCGTCAGGAGATGCTATTAAAAAAAAAAAAAAAAGACTGAAAAGATAGGAGACGGTTCCAGCGTCATTTATGCGTCTTTATTTCTAACTCACAGGATGCTGCAGACAAACCTTTGTCCTTGGAGGCTGCGCAGATGGTGGTTGTGCAGTGGGGTTGTGCATTTGTCTCTGAGAGAAGAGCAGAAGATAAAGAAAAACGCAGCTTTTGAGCAACTTCAAGTCAGCGTGCTCCAGCTGTTTTGCATTTCATTTGCGAATGGCTTAGAAAGAACACAAAGAATTTTTTCTGCAGAGAAATGAGAAAACAATTGTAAGTGCCTTTATTTTAAGCACTGTAACACTCTCAGAACACACAGCTGCACTAGCAATCCATTTGCCTGTTCACTTCATCTTAGAAAGCTGGTGCTATGAGCAAGACATTGTGACAGGCATGCTACTAACCCAGCTGAGACTTCAAATGACAGGTCCTAAAGCTAATTAAAAAACATTCTGAGCTAAACCCTTACTTGGAAAAGTAGGAACAGTTGGTAGTATCTGTCCTTCCCAGAAAAACTTGTTGTCTTTGGCTATATTATTGGACACAAAGTGCTTCCATGGTTTTGGATGCAACTGCAGTCCTCATCACAGACCAGGCTGATGGTCATGCAAAAGTCAGGAGCCCACTGTTTAAACCCTGGCTTATACTTTCTGAGAACGGAAGAAATTCATCCTCAGTGTGAATGGTGTTGTTCAAGAGCCACAGACCTTTATTACATAGCAACAACGACAAATGTTAAGTCAGTGTAACTGTGATGACAAATAAATAAAGGCCAAAGTAGATGGCAGGGTGACTTTCAAGCAGCTTACTCTCACCAAGTGAAAAGTAATATGTATCTAAACCTGTCTCCTTTAGCTTTATTTTTTATCTGCGTTTTCCTACTGTTGCAAGAACATTTTGTATTCCCTGTCTGTTGCTGTTGCTTACAGACGTAACACCAGCCTTACTCTCCTGATGGCTCTCCTGCAGAAGCCAAGAAAAATGGGCAAGGAAAGCCCAGAAGCAAACATGAGGGTGTGAAGACATATTTCTTCAAGAATTGCTGCTTTATGTGCAGGTCAGTGTCACTTCCCGAAGGGTCATAGCAGCAGTACATCTCCAGGAGCTCAAATGTAGGACTGCTAGTACAATGCCCAGTACCTGTGTTCAAGGCCAGGTTGGATGGGGCCCTGAGCAGCCTGACCTAGTGTCTGACCTAGTGGTTGGCAACCCTCTCCACGGCAGGCAGGCTGGAACTTGGTGATCTTTGAGGTCCCTTCCAAGCCAAGCCATTCAATGATTCTATGACTTTACGTTGTGCATTCCCAATGCTCTCCAGAAATTTGCTGCTACCACAGCACCATCGGTGGTCCCAAACCCAACACAACCAAGCCTTACCTATAGGTATTTCACACTCATGTCCCCACTGTTTTTTCTGATCAGCTTTAACACCACAAGGACGCTTTATTGATCTGTGTGTCATTTCCAGCTCACCTGCATTTCACGGCTGTCAAGCAGAGCATGAAACGTTGCGTCAAGAAGTTTGAGATGTTTTCCTTCATGCCTCGGTGAACAGTCTTGTACTAGTGGCAATAATGTACAAATATTAACTTGCCGTAAACAAGTGAGAAAAGATGGGCTTTGTGTCAAACGCTATGTTGACTTTTGTTCTGCTATGTTTCCTGCTAAAAATCTATCCTGTGAAGATGCTGGAGAGAGTCTTCAGCTGGCTACTATGAAAGGTGTACATATGGGCTGAATCTTCCTACCTTCATGTTCTTTATATGTTTGTGAAGTTCTAGGTATTTGGGGCACACAATCTTTTGCCTTTGAACTGGAGGGCACTGGAACTTCCCATTTCACTCAAAACTGTATTACCTTTAACCAGCAGAGTAGTATTTTGCAGTGGCAGTGCCTTCTAGCAAACATAACAGAAGTGGGTGCTTCTAGAATACACTGCTACACCTCTCAAAGATCATTGGCTGTGCTTATGTCCCTTTAATAAGGTCCCGTATGTCACAGTGAGGCTCATCACTCCTGTGGAATGTCATTGGACAGAGTGTGGAGCTCCTCTGGGAGTTCCACAGCATCCAGAACCTGCAGCCACTTTACAGGACAAGACGTGATTTTGGATGCAAGGTATAAATTACTTTGTGATCTAAGCACAAAGGCAGGGCCTGTCAAAGCTTTCTGCAGGGTACCTTTGCTCATCAAGATGCTATGAGTTAGATATGCTATTTCACAAGAAGCTAGGAACAAGAGATTTCCTACCAAAAAATTCCATGAAATGACGACATTTATACATTCAGCTTCTCTCTGGCAGTGGGAAAACAGCACTTTTCGAATGAGGGAAATGTCAAGAACAACGAAGTAATGCACACTCTCTTTAAAAAAGAGTGGCAAAATGCCACAAACTTTGGACTATTCTCAGCAATGTTTTGCAGAGTCTTTGCCCACACTCTAAGCTGGTGGCCGTCCCCCGGAATTTAAGCTGATGTGACAAAAAAGTACAAGAGAAATTGCTGGTACATGTTGACTGCTCTTGCTGAACGCAAAGCCTCGATGCAGCAGGGCAAGCACTTGAACCTGGGAGAATCTTTCCTTATCAGAGCCGTTTGCTGTCCTGGGTGAGGAGTGACTGCACACACTGGAATTAGCTAAGAATAATTGTTTCAAAAGGATTATAATCTGGAAGGGTAGGTATTTCAAATGGTAATAAGTTTTTGCTAGCTTGCTTAATCTGCTCTGTGGAAGCCAACCCAAAGCAGAGTTTCACCTTGATGGCACTAAATCACACAATCAGCCAATCTGGGCTTTGGCAAGTATTCATGGCCAGTTGCAAAATATTAAATAACAAGCTGTCCTCCCTGCCACATTTTCCATATGCAATGTGGTTTCCAACTTAATGGCATTTTTATGAGAATTTCTTGCCTTTTTTTTTTTTTGGGGAAGTCCAGAGATAAGAAGTGGCTGAGAGTGACAGGGCATAAACAGGAATTTTGCAGAAAAGATTGCACAGCATGCCATAGGGTTACTATGGAACTAAGCAGTACTTTCTACTTTTTGAGAAAGAACTAACTAAACAAGAAGCTGAATTTTCGGAAGGTTAAAAAAAAGAACATACCACTGAACTGCTCTCCTCCTAATCCTCATGCTCAGCTGAAGGGAAGGTAAAAAAGTGAATGGGACGGTAGCCATTAAGAACCTGCCGTCACTGTGGTGCATTAATGTTTTGCCTCTGCAAATACTGCATTTCTTCCCTCTCCCCAGTGCAGAAGAGCAGAAAAGTAAATGGGTGGTTTTTTTCAACCACAGCAACTGTAAGGGAATGGAAGGCATGAAGGAGCTATCAACCCTGGCAGCAGCTCCATGTAAAATAATAATATCTCTGCTGCCAAAAGAACTGTCCAAGTAATTGCACAATTATTTCTGAAATGCATGAATCAGAAAAGGTTCAAGGCTGTGTATGCACAGGCAATACCTTACAGGGAACAAACACCCCGTCCTCTCTCCAAAACTACTTAAACATTTTTTATTTATTCTACCTTAGATTTTTCTTCCTCTTGGAGAATAAAAGTTTTGCAAGATAATCCAGTAATATGGCAATAAGAGAGAATGGGAGCAGTTGTTCTCTTCTTTAATGTATCACAACTCTACAAAAAGTCCCACAGGAAAACTCAAATTGCATTTTATAGAATCATAGAATCAGAGACATATAGGATGGCATGGGTTGGAAGGGACTCAAAGATCACCCAGCTCCAACCCCCTGCCATGGGCAGGGCTGCCACCCACCAGCTCAGGCTGCCCAGGGCCCATCCAGCCTGGCCTTGAGCACCTCCAGGGATGGGGCATCCACAGCTCTCTGGGCAGCTGTGCCAGGGCCTCACCACCCTCTGAGTAAAGAATTTCTTCCTAACTTCTAATGTCTAATCTACATCTCACTTCCTTTAGTCTAAAACCATTCCCTCCTATCCTATTACTTTCAGACCATGTAAAAAGTCCTTTTCCCTCCAGTTTATAAGCTCCCTTTAAGTATTGGAAGGCTGCAATGAAGTCTCTCTGGAACCTTCTCTTCTCCAGCTCCCTCAACCTTTCTTCACAGGAGAGGTGCTGTAGCCTTCTCACCAACTTTTGGCCTCCTGTGGACTCATTACAACAGTTCCACATCTTTCTTGTGTTGGGGGCCCCAGGCCTGTATGCAGTACTCTGGATGAGGCCTTATGAGAGCAGAGCACAGGTGCACAATCACCTCCCCCAGTCTGCTGGCTGCCTCTCTTCTGGCACAGCCCAGGATGCCATTGGCCTTCTGGGCTGCAAGTGCACAGCACTTTGGCTCATGTCCAGCTTCTCATCCACGAGGACCTCGAAGTCCTTCTCCACGGGGCTACTCCAGATGAGTTCTCCCTGTCTGTACTTATGTCTGGGATTGCCCAACCCAAGTGCAACACCTTGCACGTTACTATGTTGAATCCCATTGGGTTCACATGGGTCCACTTTTCAAGCCCTTCCAGGTCCCTCTGGATTCCATCCCTTCCTTCTATTGTATCAACTGCACCACTCAGCTTGGTGTCACCAGCAAACTTGCTGAGGGTACACTCAATCTCACTGTCAGTGTTGTTGATAAAGATGGGGAAGAGCACCAGTACCAAGATGGACCCCTGGGCACCCCTCAGACACTTTCTTCTAAGGTGTTTCGTAAATAATACTTTTTCAAATAAAATAAAACATGCAACATTAAAATATGTAAATACACAAAAGACAAGTTATTATGAAGCTACCACACTGTGGTGGGAATGGAAAGCAATTCCTTCAGCAGTATTGTAAAATGTGACAGCACTTTTCAAAGTGTCACAGCAGCACACAGGTGCACATCCACAGATTCATGCAAAAGGATGTAAGCAAAGGAGGGATGACCTTCCCCAAGCCCATGTTACAGTGGTTTCAATTTTAAGTTGATTTACATTAGAATCTTCACAGAAGATAAACAGCTAGAAGCAGGCTTGTAAGGTAAGAAGCGCTTCTACAATATCCAGGGACAGAGGAGGGTTCTTGAGATGTGCTCACAGACAAACTGCATAACTAAAAAAATACCAGGCTGAAAATGGGAATCAAAAATGCAGGGATCGACTCACACTTCAGTGAAGCCAATACTGCTGCTTTGTAAGAAAATAATTGCAGAAGATGTGCCTGCGTGTGGAAGTGCTGGCCAGCAGCATCGCGCTGGTGCTGCCTCCAGGACAAGAGCTGCTCGGACAGGTGCCATCCTCCCAGGGCACCCAGCCACATCCCGGTGTCAAGGTGAGCCCCGCAACCTGGACTTGAGAGTTTCTCCTTGTTCCACTAGTGGCAGTTTTTCAGTGCTAAAATACAGGTTTGATTGTATATACTTCCATACTTCTATGTAACTACTTCCGTATAGTTCACTGAAAGGCTGCAGAACGCTGCTTATGATATATCGATTGTTAATTCCCATTAAACCCTCTTCAGAGGAACTGTTGCAGCACTAGCTGTGACAAGGCCCAGATCTGGATCTGGATCTCTGAGCACCACTGAATCAAAAGGACACCTAATCCTCATCGGGCAAATAGCTCTTGCGGCAGGAATGAAAGTTTCTGTTTTAAATACAAAGAATGCACACTTCACTTCTTGTAACCAGTGAATGAGTGTTCCTGGAAGAGATTGGTAATTTTCCAAGCAGAATTTATCTGCATCTGTGTATTTTCCCTCAGATCTTCGTTCTTCCTTCAGCTGCACACAAGTTAACAAACAAATGAAATCTCATTTGTAAATCTGCTGCAGGCATATGTGACACTAACAGCTCGCAGGAATCTTCTACATTGTAGGAGCCTCAGCTGCACTGACTCATGCCTCTATGTCCAAAACAAATAAATTTGAAACATACAGCGGTGCAGGCACAGCCAAANTAAAAAGAAAAAAAAAAAAAAAAACCTTATGAAGCAGTATAATTGATGAAAGCAGCAGCAATTTCAAAAGAATTTTTAGAGGGAAGCACAGTCTTACTAAGCCAGTGTCATTCATACAGAAGGCAAGCCGGCAAGCCAGCATCACCATTGTCCCTTGCATATCCCTGGTATTTTCCCAGCTGTGCTTTTCAGAAGAACAGATGACACTTGTGCAGTGGTGGCTGTGTGCATCCTGTCAGAATGTGAGGACTAGAGTCCTGCATGCCCTCACAGACAAACCTCAATGAAAAAAGTTAACAGCCTCAAAATTACTTTTCTTTTCTTTTTCAGATGCTCAGGAGGCTCAGCTGCAGAGCAGTATCTATCCCCACGTATGGCCAACGCTGCCATGGGCAGCAGACTGAGTCATGGCTCCATCAGGCAGGTACCTGCCATCAGAGGAGTGTGCGTGTGACAACTGCTTATCATGGAGCAGCTGTGGAACCAGGACCCCAGGGCAGGTGAGGGGTCCCCACTGGAGACCTCTCAGGCAGGAGGTCCCTTGGCATTGCTGAGAATGAAGCTGGTACAGCATCAGAGCTTCTGGTGGTGCTCTGTACTCAGACAGGAGGGATTACTGGCTTATTAAAAATATGCTTTTTATATCTCTTGCATCTGAAAAGACCTAGCCACATAGCTGGGCACGTCACAGCAAGCCTGAACTGCTGTGTGCTCCTCTCACTACTTTCCTCACTGTTTTACTTCATTTCCAGTCATTCCCCAGTTCTCTGACTGACTTCTGTGCAGGGCCAGCCCAAGAACAGGCTGTAGGAACACAGTCAGGAAAAAACTCTTATACTTCTGCAGCAAACATAGCACAGCAGGGCTGCATTCCTCTGCAGGGATGCTGAATCTCCTCTAGTAAAGGCCAGCTGGTATTCAGCTTTTAAAAGCTGCTATTTCAGTTCATTTCCTCAAAAAAGAGAAGCTTTTGCATAGCCTGCTTTTTAGTTATTTTCTTAGTAAAATCATTGTTACCAGCTTCTTTTCTGCCTGCAACTGTTTGTTATTGATAGCTTCAGTAGGCATTGCAACTTCCCGGCATCCTGTAGAAGCCTCACAATCCTTCAAACCTACAGGTTCCTTTTTTGCCTATTTTTAAACCGGCTAGCTTACAGTTAAGGGAAGAACTCAGCATGAGTTTTAATAAACACTTATCTGCATAAAATATTTTCCCATCCATTCACATACTACTGTTGGGTGTGCATGCTACCAACTCAGCAACTCAGTCATGCCATGGAAGATCTCTCTCTCATTTTGTGCTTTCTGTGGCTATTTTGATCAGCAAGCATAAAGTCTGACACCTCTCTCAGGGAGCTGCTGCCTCTTTGCTCCCATACCTGTGCTTATGTCTTACCTGCGTCAGTGCAGCCATGTGTACAGTCTTGAATTAGCTACTTGGGAATAAAAATTACTGTTAATACTGTAACATAGGCTAATTACTTGATCTATTCCAACCAGCAGTCTATGAGCAATTGAGGCAGCAAAACTGAAAGATTGGCATGGGACAGGAACAGCCAAAAAAAGGACAAACGAGGACAGAGTCTCTTTAAGTCAACTTCAATGAAGAAATAATTGTTCATCCAAGCAATTTTGACGTGGTCATATTAGCCTTCCTTGCAGAGATGCACAAACGGCAGCATAGCTTCTGTGCGTGCATTGTGCTGTGCAAGGCAACAGAAGAACAGGCCCCTGTGAAGTATAATGCAGCAAAGCTTACGGACATCTCTGCACTCAAAATTCATTTTGGGATATGGCAGTGTATGGAAATAAAGAAAAATAACTGCATCAAATTGATTCCAAAGGCCTCTATCAAACTGCAAAAATGCAGCTTACATTGCTCACAGAAACACATTGAGGCAACTTCTGTTAAGGCGGTCTTTTCCCAAACTAGGAATCTAAAACAAATGTTTTTCTGAACTGCTGTACAAAAATGGTTTTTTGTCTGTGAAATAATGTAAGCTTCAGGAGCTGCCATGGTTTCCAAACTTGTGAGCACATTGCAATATCACTGCATAAAAGCTGGGTAGTAGACAGCAGACAACTGAATCAGAACTGCCTGCCAGCTGTCCAGGAATATTTGGAGGAAAGGCAAATGGATCTGGCCCCATAAAGCTGTACTCTTCCATGGTTCCATATCAGCTGACTGGAGATTGAATGAGGCACTAAAAAAGTTAATTGACTGCTGAGAGTTAAGGCAGACATAAACCATAAAACTTTGGATGTAACAGTGGTTAAACTTGAAATTCTAGATGGCTTTCATCCTGTCTGCGGGTGACTACAGCTTTCATTTCAACTTTCTTTAAGCAGATAGCTAAACAATCTCTCCCTTTTAGCTATTTAAAATCAACAGTTTAATTGCTGTTCAGCTATATCTGCTACTTTCACCAAGAAGCAGAGCAAAGTTTTGTTCACATATGCTGTTTACATTGTTCCCCAGCTAGAAAGTAGAAAATACTTTCTAAATATCTAGATTGTATGATGATTAAGAGCAATTAGTCATCATGAAGTCAGTGTTTAAACACAAGCCTTACAGTGACTTAATCACAGATAACAGATCTGTCATTATAGAAATATAGCATTTTTAGCATATCCTTTCCCTCTTAAAAACTAAATCTCCCCGGCCTCTGCATTTTCAATTTAAAGGTGATGGGAATAGAATTCACTGCAACTATTTCATGGATGTCTTTGGAATAGACCTCTGAATTTCTTAGATTCTTCGGGTAAATAGTGTCTCTTTCTACAACTTTCAATGCCGACTGCTCAAAATGTGGCCAAGATTTAGCAAAAATATGCAAATAGAAACAAATTGCCAAAAAGCAAAAACTTAAGTAAGGTGGGAGCAAATTCTGATAGCAAGAAACAAGACTCCCGCAGTCAGTTAATCTCTTTTCACGTAGGACTCACTTTCATCAGAAAAATTACTTCCCGTAGGAGAAATGAATTAACGTGCTTCTGACTGCAGCCTGTCATTCAGAGGAGAAATGGTCAACAGGTTTAGTTGATCTTGGCTAAACTCTACCTGCAGAGGTTTACTCACAGTCTCCTAATTAGTAAAGTCCATGGTCGCTATCTGCCGCTGTGACTTCACTAGGGGATTTAACTCTGTCTGAGTCACGACTTTTGACGTTACTTAGCTCCAACAGCATGACACCCTGCCAACTCACTTCACTCATACGGGGCAAGCACTCATTGCAGTTTGAGGCCTAGCAGCACCCAGCTCCCCTTCCCCCATCCTCACAGCAGCAGTCTCAGACACAGTGGCATCCACAGGTCCACAGTAGGAACCGTGGACGCGGGCACAGACCAGTTCACCCACACGCAAGTGTCCAGCACATGACAGTGTGTATCTGCACTTGCAACCCACCACAACAGCCCGCTGTCTCTTGGCAAGCCCTCAGGGCCATCCTCTCTTGAAGCAGGTTTGTGCTGTCCACTCCATGGTGAGCCCAGCACCCCAAAAGATCTGCATTCTGCTCCTCTCACAGGCCGTGGAGCAAGGCCCCTGTCCCAGTGCAGGCAGGAAGCCTCAGGCTCAAAGGAGGCTGCTTCACAAGCAGAGCAGCCACCTGTGCTGAGATGTAGGCCCAACACCATGACCATGACAAGCACACAGTGCACAGCCAGGACCACTCTGTGGCCTGTCTTTCCACCAGTATTAACCATAATTTAGGACAAAGAGTCTCAACTTCTACACTGCAGAGAAACTGTGGCTCACTGTTGTAGTTGAACTTCAGTCCCTCTTCCTAGGTTAGCTGTATTTACAAGAGTTTTGATAGTTTAGCCCTGGTCAACTGAAACATTTTCAATCACTCAGAGGAGGTAAATGGTCATACAAGTGCACAAGTTAAATCATATATTGAAAGATAGTTTAAAATGGATAAACGTACTTCTGGCTGCCTAGTAAATGCGTAAGCAATTTCTTTGCTTGTCAAGCTTTCTGTCTGTGGGCCTGTACATAGCATGTAGTCCCTGAGTATATCTCCACTGTCTTGCTTTCACAGCTAAGTACTGCCTGTCACAAAGTAAAACAAACTGCAAAAGCATCACAGCCATAGATCTTTTTTCTCCTGTAAAGCATATCCGTCTCATCACAGTAGCATCTGATATATTGCCATGCTTGTGTCCTTGATTCATGAAATAAAGTTCTGAGATACTAGGGAGGTTACATTGAAAAGTACATGTCACATTCCATAAATTGCTTCTGGAGGACTTGAGATAAATTAGTTGACTGAGACAGCTTTGGGAATTATCTTGAAAACCAGCATCAGAAAATCAGTGGTGTTAGTAGACTTACAGGAAAATGACCAACTTTAGCTTTAGAAACTGTTTACTAAACACAATTTTCTGTAATCGGATAAGTCAAATGCCAAGATTTGTCCCTGGTCACAAGGAAAATCACCTTTTGGTTTTCCATCATTCTTCACTAATAATGCTCAGTCAGTAACTGTGCTGCTACTGGGGCACATCTTTGTGGTGTCCGCAAGTTTGACACAATCTGGAGAAAGAGAAGGAACGTTTTAAGTTTGGAACTTGCAAAGAGTTCTCAGAGAGCACATGGAACACCTGATGCACACGGCATTTCTACAGATACAGTTTTTTGGGAAAACAGAGGGATTTTTCAAAATTGTGACACATATACTTAGCACAACACCTTGTGTGGCATATACAATCAGTTGTGTTTAAACTAGCACGTCTGTATTCGGGGGAAAATGTATCGGTACAGAAAAAAAATACAGCGTCCACTTGCAAAAACCAACTTGATATTTAGAATACCAGAATAATTTAGGTTGGAAAGGGCCCTTGGATATCATACAATCTCACTTCCTGCTACGAAGCAGGTCCACCTGCATCAGAGGATCTTGTCCATGACAGGGCAACTTTTTCTACACTGAGAGAAATCCAGCATATTGTCCTGAATTTTCAGCATGGCTAATGTGGTAGGGCATTCACCCCATAGCGGTGTCCTCAGGGCTTGCTTCTGGTAGGTACCATGGCTAGCTATAAAGGCAAGGCTCATCTGCAAGATGCACGGCTGAGCATTTAAACTGGATAACTGAGGTGGCAACTGCACAGCTGCCAGAACTCCATCAACAATTCCAGACCAAAAGTGAAGGTTAAGGTAATCTGGCCTCATGTCTGAAACCCTGTCTTAGCCTTCAGACCCTCCTGTCATTTCTCACTACAGTTTTTAATGACTTCCCCTAGCTGTCAAACCTTATCACTCAAGCTGTATACATTTATCATGAACGCTGGACTTGTAACCTCCTGTCAAAACAACAGAACCTGCTGTGATAGCAAATGGCAAAGGTTTTCAGTAATATTGCTGATAATCTTCACATATTCACATTTTGCTAGCATTAGAGGAAAGGTACCGGTTTTTTCAGGCTGGAGGCTGTGTCACTGCATCTATTTTGTTTGAGAGTTCATATTAGGGCTACTCTTGTTTTCTGTGTCATTGGAGCATGAAAAAATAAAAATCTGGTCCACAAGAACGGAATGCTTTTTTTTGGTGTAATGACACTCTTGCCAGATTACGTCAGCTCAAACAGATGGAAATATATACGGCACAAGTGGTTGCTCCACTCTTTCATGAAAACAACAATATTTTTGTCTTAGAAATCCTATCTGAAAACATGCATGAGTTCTTCAGGGAGGTATTATTCTTCTACTTTTGCCAAGGTGTGTTTCACAACCTTTACAAAATGTAGGTAGCACGGCCAAACACAGAAATTACTGTAGATAGTAGAAAAGAGCACGAGACATCCTCTTACTGCTTTTAGACAAGCGCAGATGAGTTAGACTGGGGATTCTGAAGTCCTTACCTGCAATGGTAGCAGCTGCTTTGGAAATTAATAAGATTAAGAAGAATGCAACGCACTATATGAAAAGCTTAGACCAAATTTATTTTTTACCTCTGAGGTCACTAGTAAAAGTCACTTTTCTCTGTGTTTACAGTTCAAGTTGGCCCAAAAGAAGACATGACTTTTTTTACTCTTTTCTCCATTCCAGATTTATCACAGCTAATGTAAAGCCATTCATTCCTTGCCAACAATGTCAATCAAACATCTCTGTTTCCTCCTGGACATTGACATAGATGAATTTACAGAGTGCTCTCTAACATTTTGCAACATGCTCAGCGAACAAAGTGATGGTTTCTCTCATAAGGTTACCACTCTGCTTCATTCTACCATGAATCTTTCTTTGCATCTTTTCTGAAAAGACATTTTTATCCTTTTATCACGGGCAACTAGATTTGTAGTTCTGCTTCTGCTGCTTCAATTTTCAAATCCATTCACTTAATTCTGCATTATACTTTCAGTGATGCTCCCCAAAATGACAACAGCTTCCACTTTCACAGTATTGCTATCACCAAATTTCATTCTTTCACTCTTTCTTTCTTTTTGTGCCAAGATCATTAATGAAAGCACTAAAGAACACTGCTTCCAAAACAAGTCCTTGTGCAACCTTGCCAGTGACAGATCTTCAACTCAATAGTTCCTTCAGAACAAAGCATTGTCATCTCATCCTTATTCTATTTATTTCCCATTTCACAGAAATTTCTACTAACCTTTGTATTCATCAGTTCAACATGTAAGCTTTTTTTTTTGTCTGAGTTTCAATTTATCATGATAGTCAGTATTTCATTTAGGCCAAAAAAGATTAGATCAAATGCACACCTTTTACCTAAAACATGAATATTTTTGTTACTGAAGGCTGTCAAAAAAGTTGGGCACAATCTATCAGAGATTAAAACCATGCTGCTTATATAAAATTTCACTTAATTCTGTGGCTGCTACTCTTTTGTTCTGTCTTCATTCTAGGATCCAGTGTAGTATTGGGACTATCTAACTGCAGTTGTTTGAATAACTGGACAGAAGTACTGTTTTTGCAGTCACAATGCATCTCTCCCAACTTGGTATTTGTAGTAGCAGTGCGGCTTATCAGTCCTGCAGCTTTGCGTACTGAACCCTCCAGTGTCCTGGAACACAGAGTGGGCTGACTTAGGGTTCAAGCGTGTTGTAATCTTTGAGTTTAACTTTGATACTGGGATCTGTTTATGCACTTTTTGGATATGTACAAAGTCACGAACTTGCTCATCCTCCAGTTATTTATATGTACATTTTTATATATGTGCAAAACAGATGAGGTTTTGGTTTCCAACTAAGAATTTAGGAAAAGGAACCAAATTCACAAATTTTTTGATCTCTACTTAGAAAAAGGAAAAAGAATTATGTTTGTTAGCTGTTTCTTTTCCTTTATTTTTCTTATCAACTCCACATTCACCAAAACTGCATACTCAGCAGGAACCGAGCAGACCGGATGGTATTTGCCCCTCTTGAAGTCAAGATGTACTTTGTTACTGATACGAGCAGATATCACTAAAGACATCACCACTACGTGGCCATATTGTTTGGGTTTTCCTGCAGTAGTACAAGGTTACTCCACCCTTTTTTTGTTAAATCTCACTTCTTTTTTGCAACAAATAACATTGTTACATAGTTTACTTTTGAGGAAAACTTCGCATATTTTAAAGCATAGATGAATATTGTGAGTCTAGAAATAGGTCCAGACATAAGTTTCATGTCAGACTATTCCCAAACTTAGAATCATTTCAGGTTCAAACAACAATTTCCAAGGCTGTTTAAATTACCACAGAGAGCTGGGCAATATTCCTAGAAACTGTTTTTTCAAATGTAACGTAAGATTATAATGGAATCAGAGAATGGCTTAGGTTGAAAGGGATATAAAGATCACCCAGTTCCAACGCCCTGTCATGGGCAGGGCTGCCACGCACCAGATCAGGCTGCCCAGAGCCCATCCAGCCTGGCCTTGAGCACCTCCAGGGATGGGGCATCCACAGCTGTGCAGCCTGTGTTAGCACCTCACCACCCTCTGAGTAAAGAATTTTCTCCTAACATCTAATCTAACTCTCTGCTCTTTTAGTTTAAAACTCTTCCCTCTTGTCCTATCACTATGGACCACGTAAAAAGTCCACCTCCCCCATTTATATGCTCCCCTCAAGTACTGAAGGTGGCAATGAGGTCTCCTTGGAGCCTTCTCTTCTCCAGGATGAACAAGCCCAGCTCCCTCATCCTTTCTTTGTAGGAGAGATGCTTCAGCACTCTGACAACCTTTGTGGACCTCCTTTGGACCTGTTCCAACAGCTCCACATCTTTCTTGTGCTGGGGGCCCCAGGCCTGGATGCAGTACTCCAGATGAGGACTTACAGGTAGTTTCCTGGTTCTTCCTTTCTCCCTTTCTTGAAAATGAAAATGATGTTTCCCTTTTTCCAGTCATCGGGGACTTCACCTTACAGCCATGACTTCTCAAATACGATGGAGAGTGGCTTGGCAACCACATCAGACAGTTCCTTCAGGATCCTGGGACGCATGTCATCTGGCTCCATAGACCTATACACATCCAGCCTCATGAGGTGGTCTCAGACTTGCTCTGCTCTTACCATGGGAGGGAATTTGCTCCCCTGACCCCATCTGAGAGGTTCTTATTCCTCTTATTCCTTGGTTTCACCAGCTCATCCATGCCAACTTCCTGCCTCCTCTGCTTGAATTCTTATGCAGGGGGATGGAGAGCTCCTGTGCTCCCAGAAAGATGATGATTATAAACATTATAAAATGTATAGCATAAAAAAAATACTGTTGCTTAACACAGAGGTCAGTGTTCATCTTGCACATTCAATTTCTTTAACAGTATTTGTACAAATGGATTTGAAGGGGAAAAAAGAAGTTTGAAAATAAGATGTTTTTCAGTGAAAAAAAAATTCCTTTGCAGTGAAAACCAAAATATTTTAATTTAAAATCAAATGAGTTGATTTTGAAATAGTGCCATGACGAGTCACCCCAACTACAGTCTCATGTCTCTTGACTCTGTTCTCGCTGGGCAGAGTCCCCACTGCTTCTACCTCACCCATAATGTACCACAATCTTACTGCAAGAAATTTGGAAGCCCTTGGTCTGGTATATGAGGTCAACTGGCTCCACTGAAAAATGGAGACGATGAATATAGTAGTGTATGCCAAATCAAAATATTTTGAGTGCTGTGTATTCAGTGCTTTTTTCCAAACACCATTGAAAAATCAATATTTCCCCTGGACAAAATTGTTTTGATGGAAAACTTTCAATTATACCTCCTCTGAGGACAAAATTTCTCTCACGACATCTATTTCTAGATTCCAACTAAATAACTAAGCCCTCAACTCAAGAAGGTGGTTCACATCACAGAAAAACAATCCCAACAAGCATTACATTAGTCCTGGGAGATTCTGAGAAACATTACTGCCTCCCTCCAAACAAGGAAATGCAAAACTATGGAAGACAGTAAGCCACTAGCAAACAGAATAGTCCTGATCCTAGCTTTGTGGATAAAGTGCAAACAAATTTCAAGGAAAAAACATGTCTCCTAAGCAGGAATAATACTGGTGAAGAATTCCCTTCAAGTAGAAAATGGCTTTCAAGTATTTCAGCTTTCATTGCTGTGATTGTTCTCCTCTAGTGCATGTTTAATCTGCTTGAGGATCCTTCTCTATCCTTATAAGCAGAAATGTTATTGGAAGATAGATTTATTTTTTATCCAGGCTTTTCTAGTAGTGCTCTGGTATGAGGCCAGGACCATCTGAGGCCAGAAGGTCCCCAAGGACCCATACTCTCAATAACCTGTTGTATCCTTCCATCACCTCCACTCTGAGAGGGAGATGGGCAGGTCAAAGTAGCAGTTTCAGGGCTGTTGCTAGTGTTACACTTCATAGTAATGCACTTCAGGCTCTAAAATTGCAGAGAGAGATACAAATATAATGAAGGGGCAGGGAAGAACATGAAGTTTTTCAGAAAGTTGAGGAAAAACAACAACAGCTGAAAACAAAAACAAACACACTACCATCAGAGCATCCTACTTCACAGATCTTTTTGTTTATTAGACCACAACAACATACATCATACGACAGTAATTAATGTAAAAGTGCACTCAAGCTGTGCAGGCTCCAGAAAACCAGCCTCAGCTGAGTGCTTAATGAAGTGCTGTACTAGAATTAAGTCAGCTGGGTCATACTAATGAGCAAAAAAATACTGTAAATGAATCATCCAATAGTTAATTTTTCCAGCTTGTACATGCCATAACATTTAGCTGTAGCAGAAATACTGAGCAGCAAAGGGCATAACCTGGCCACCAGTGAAAACGTGTCTCAACTGGACACTTTTTCCATGCAGGGTGTGTAATCAAGGCACATGAAAATGCCCAAATGGATAGATATGAGGTTCTGTTACCAGGAAGCCCTGCCAATTCCTGCTGAAATCCTGTCACTTTGTGCAGAAACCTGTCTGACAACTTGGTGATCTCCAAGGCTCAGCACAGCCCATGTGCACAGGAGAGGCAAGGCGTTTTGAACACACATCTCTGAAACTTTCTGCATGCACAGGAAGGGGTATAGTCCCATTACTTATAGCAAAACTTTAAAAAAAAGTTACAGGTGCCTGGGTTTCTGATGCAGTGAGGACAGGTGAGCTGCCTCATCTTTGACTGAGGGGTTTGAATAAGGCAGCAAACACCTCACACATTAAAAAAAAATGAAGTGTTTTGGACCCCACCTTACCAGTGAAAACCATAGAAAGAAAAGCAGAGTGACAGGGTTGAGTTTACAGACACACAACACCTCTGAGGCATAAAGATCAGTATTTTTAACCCTTTTGCTCACAGTTGGCCTTAAGAGGACAAAATTCTATGTAATTCCCACAGCAGCAAATATGGAAAGAAGGGTTTCAGCAGGCCATTGCTTATGAAGATACCAATGTGTTGCCCCTTGCCCTAGTATGTCCTGTACTGTGCTCACACACCCTGCATCTATTCCTCTGGGCTTGACCTTCCCTGTGGAAGTGTGGTGAGCTGTGGTGTAACCTAAGTCCTTCTTCAGTTGACGCAGGCACTCTTACTTCCATAGAACACTATATCGGGATTTAAATGCCTATCTTGGCACCTAGCAATATATGCTCCATTCCTGTTTCCAAGTTTTTCTTCATGATGGCTCTTTTCTTCAGATGTCATGCGTTACTTATCATTCTGAAGCCTGTGACCTCACACTAGAACCGCCAGTAGTGGAGCTCCACCAGTGGAGCCAGCAGTTCCACCAGCAGTGGATCCATAGGCACTGTTTCAAGTGGCTGTGCCTCCTATGTTCCCGTGCTGTTTTCTCCCTTGGTCCCATTCTCTCCTCCCACAGCAGTGTGCGGTGTGCAGATGGGCTTCCACGCGACAGTGGGTGGGCTGCCCGGCTGCCCTCCTCCTGCCTTCCTCCCCCTGCTCCTCTTCCCTGCATCACAAGCTCTCTGCTCCTGCTTAAGCATCAGCCACCTGCAGCTAAAGCCATGTAAATTACTGCCTGGTCATGTCAGGAAAGACCGACAGAAAAGTGTATGTAATTCCTGGTATAAAGCAGAAGGAAAAATAACATGGCTTTATTTGATTTATTGTCTAAACACAAAGGATTGTGAAGGTCGAAATGCCACTGTACAACCTGCACAGTCTGTGCAACCTCACTCAAGAGAAATGACCGCAAGATAAAGAAAGAACAAGCAGATGAGTCAACATGAATCAAAATAACAACCTTTCAGTTAGACTATGGGTGTCCAACTCCTGGGCTTGCCTGGGCCACAATGAGTCAAGAGGAATTGTCTTGGGCTGCATATAAAATATATAATATAGTTCATGTATGTAACTAGCAAAACTTATTTTATTTTTTAGTATTTTTTTATTAAAACATAAAAGAGAGCAACAAAACCATAAAACTAGTGGGATATTTGACCTTTTTTTTTTCTTGAAACTAATGCATTGGTCTGGTTCAATGGAATTGGTTGCCATTCTTAATGAGTTCTCAAGGTGCTCGTCAGAGATTTTTTCATGAAATTTTACTCTTCCTGTGCCTCATGCTTGAAAATAGTTGTCCATAAATGTAGGTACTGCCAAAAAGCGATGATGTGAATAAGGCATAATTGTGAAGTGAGGGATATTCTTCTCTGGTAAGATAGGGCTTATTACAAGTCTAGTAGAGAGATGTGATCGAATTTTTCTTCGAGTTGAATGTCTGATTGCAACTCCATACATTCCATTTGAAAATTTGCAGGTAATGTATTTATGTCAACTGAAAATGGAGTTGCAAATATACCAAAAAATTGATAATTTTTTTGGCAGTCTTGAAACTTATTCTTGAATTTTTATCAAAACGGAAAGCAAGGCTGCATGTTTTTCACTGTTCAAAGGACTGTGTTTAGCCACTGTATCAAAATGCACAAAATTATTTGCCATAACTGTAGATAGCACTGCTAACTCCAGTGTCCTGGCTTCAGCTCAGACAATGCTAGGCGCTGAGTGATGGGCATGGGCCTGGGACCAGGCTGGGCTGGGCTGCTGCCACCATGATGGCTCAGCAGCAAGGGGTGGGCTGCATTAGGAGCTGTGCCACACTGCGTGCGGCCTGTGGGTTGAGCATGCCTGAGTTAGGCAAAGGAGAACGTGCTAAGTAAAGTACTTAGCAATGTTTTCCCATTTACTCCTAGCACAGAAACCGTTCCCCAGCCTCCCATCACTGCCATGTGCTGGTGGTCCACTGGCACTGCTGGGACATCCCATCTCCGCCAGCATCACATGCAGCTGCAGTGCCAGATGCCACAGGCTGAAAGACGCAGAGCATCATTAATCTTTGGTCCTGCCTGCTTCAAATTCTCAGCAGTGATCAAATGGCATCTAGCTGTTATATTTTTCCAGCTGGCAAGCCGGCACAGCGAGCTAACACCAGTTCGACAGCTCAAGACAAGTCCCACGTTCCACTTCACACGATCAGCAGGAAGCCCGATGTTTGCCTTTCAGGTCTTTTGTTTTGTTGGGTGATGGAATGGAGCCTAACAGTGCAGTTTGCCTGAAAAATCAGAATTCACTTTGAATAGCTTATATTCTGGGTAGAAACCAGACATAAATTCCTCTAGCAACTTCTGCCAGTTTCAGCCATACAGTGAAAAATTAAAAGTGTGTGTGCACGCATATGAAAAGGTTAGTTCATTTGCACGAAGTGAACCACAGTGATTCCTTTTTTCTTTCTCTCCTTCACCCCACAAGATTGCTGGGCTCTTCTCAGATACACATAATTACCACCAGTTACCGTTCCCACCCTCTCGCTTTCTTCCCTCCTCAGAAACAAGACTACAGAAGGATGGGCTGGGATAAGTGGTTCCAACACAAAACAGAAAAGTCTTCCAACTCCTGAAGGCCTTTAAGAGAGATGCAAAGAAAGAGGCTTTGGGTCTGTTCCCTGTTGCATCTGGGACAGGGGGGCAATGGCAGAATCAGGCACAGCTCCTGCTGAATCTGTGTTTTTCTCTGTCCCACTTTGCTTGCTCTGCCCAGTTTGGGAGAGTAGGACCGCAGCAGCCACGGCCACACGCAGCCTCCACCATCAAAGCATACTTTCAGAGCTACCCTGACCTGCTTCCCAGTGCTGCAGAACTCCAGCTTACACACAGCTCATAAAATTAGTACAAATTAGTACTTAGGTGAGTAAAAATCCTGGCAAGAACTAACACCAACACAAATATTCTCTCAGTAAGGCTGTCACCAGTTCTCTTGCTGAGAGGCATAAAAATACAAATAATTTTGCGTAAGCTTTGACTTAGAATTGATTTCTTCCCACGTGCTGCTGTCTGGTTGTCCACCAGCCTGCAGTACAGCTGCTACTTAACTTTGGTGCACGTTGAAGTAAACTGAAGGAGGATTTCTGAAGCGTTTGCTTTAACAGCAGCCATGTATACCACAACACAAACCCTCATCGGCAGCTGGAATAAATTGCTGTACACAGTATATTTTAAAAAGACAATGTGAAAAATGGCTTAAAGCAACACAAGCCTTTGTACAGCTATTTGAAACCTTAATAGAGCTAGCAGGCTGTCCAAATTAATATCTTACACTCCTTCCAAATGAACCATAAATCACACTTATCAGGAAGGATCAGACTAGCCACAATGGAAATATTTGCAAAAGCCACAACATTGCATTAAAGGCATAACTAGCCCAGAAGTTGATTCTTTTTCTTTTTTCCTTATTCTTTTTTATTATTATTATTTTTTATTTGTTAGGCAGCTGTAATTCCATCTTTAGCTTGTGTCTGTAATTATTGCAGCATGAATGAAGTATGTGGTATGTGAGATTGCCTGCTGTTCGGAAACTACTGAAATCTCTAGGCAAAACAAAGGGAGTTAATCTTAATTCTCTGTTTCCTGGCTCTTGTTAATCTAGATTGATCCACTGAAGTTATTTGAGCAAGTCTCTTATGCACATTTTTTTTTTTTCAATTTAAATTTTTAACGTCCAGTCTAAGCCAACATCACTGATGAATAAGTTCCAACGTGCTCCATTTAGCCCTGAAATAATTTTCTTGTATATCTAACTTTTCTATGTCCCCAAATATTTCAATTAAGCTTTTATTGTTTTTCCACACTATCTGCTCTTCTGATCGCTAAAAAATTTTTCATTTGCTTGTTTGCTCTGCAGGTACAGATGCAGACCCCACTCCTCCAGACCCACACAACACAGCTCACACGATGAGCAATGTGCAGGTTCAAAGGGACACAGCCCACGCACACAGTCTGCGGGCTGCCTTGCAAACTGGAGCAGGGTCTGGCAGCTCTGAGACACTCAGCATGTCCAAAGGGAGAGCAGGGTGCAGGAAATTTGTGCGAGCCCTCCTCTCCTGTAGTCCTGGCCATGGGCAAAAGGTAACTGCACAGACACAGATCCCTCAGAGTAAGGGAAAGGGCAGGCTTGCTGCTGCAGATATGGAAGATCTTCCAGGATTATAATAAAGAGTAATAATGCAGTATCAGTGTAATATTACCCTGTGGGAAATAGCTTCCTTAGAAATTTACTGTTATATGTTCATACAGCCAAGGATTTTTATATATATTTTAAAAACAACGCTTCTTCTAGTATAAACAGCCCACTTGCTCACTTACAATCTGTAATAGTTTTGACTTGCAGGCGAGATTACAACGCCTTACTTTCACACATAATCGAAATGGACCCTCTGGCACACTGACCTCATACTCCCAGCACAGAACGAAAGAGACGTGTGCATGGAGCAAGCTGACACCGCACAACCAGCTCCCACAACACCAGCTCCTGCGTGAGAAACCAGCCTTAGCTGGGAGGCTCTGGGCAAGCTGGCCGGGCATCAGCACGCTGCTGTGCCAAGGGGGCCTTGGACCCCACCGCATATTGGCCTCACTAAGGAACTTTCTTAATCTCTAACCAGAGCTCACTTCATGGGAGAAGTAGCAGCACAGCTGCAAAATATTTTGTTATCCTTCCCTTTCAGTGAAAAAAAAATAATTAATTTATTGTATCTTGCATTTAGAGTGCAAAAATTGCGGGCGATGGTCCATTACCTGTTGGAAGAGTGCTAGTTCAATAATCCCTCAGCCCAGAGCTGCTGATACAACAGCCCTCAGCTATCCCCAGTGGCAAGCCATAAAAATTCTCCCATAACTCAAACCATGCTGTAATAATGTGACACAGTACTGGACAGCATGCTGGACCGGCCGCTGGGAAAACTGGCTTCGTCTGCCAGCTCTGCCACAGATATTTGGGCAACTTTCCTCTGGAAGGCCTTTGCCTTTCAGTGCCCTTGATGGCAATGCAAATTGAAGTACTGTTATCTTTTGATCTGGCAATCAAACAGACTGAAACAACAGCAGTAAATTGTGTGCATTTCTCCCATACAAGGGATTTACGCTTTGAAGTCTAATCATGACCACTTAATTGGCAACAATTTTAACTGTTTCACAGCTCAACTTAATTCCAGAGAGAGCATGCATTTGTTTATGTAAGACACACCTGAGTAAGCTATGCTGCTCTTTTTGACTGAAAAGGTACAAACACATGGTCGCAGATTTTTGTCTAGGTTATGAGGAAAACACAAATGAAAGGGTTGTAAATTGAGGCATTCACTATTCATCCCTGTAAAGAGATTCCAGAATTTGTGATTAGAATCACAGAATGGCTTAGGTTGGAAGGCTCTTAAAGCCTGCCCACCTCCAACCCCCTCTCATAGGCAGAGTTGCCACCCACCAGCCCAGGTTGCCCAGGGCCCCATCCAACCTGGCCTTGAGCACCTCTAGGGATGGGGCATCCACAGCTCTGATCAGCCTGTGCCAGTGCCTCACAACCCTCATAGTGAAGGATTTCCTCCTAATATCTAATATAAATCTACCCTCTTTTAGTTTAAACCCATTATCCTTGTCTTATTGCTATAATTCCAGAAGAAGAGCCCATCCCCAGATTTCCTGTAGGCCTCCTTTAGGTGGCCTACATTGTGGAAGGCCACAATGAGGTCTCACCAGAGCTTTCTCCTCTCCAGGTTGAAAAAGGCCAGCTCTCTCAGCCTTTCTTCGTAAGAGAGGTGCTCCAGCCCTCTGATCATTGTCATGGCCTCCTCTGGACCCACTCCAAAGGATCCACATCTCTTCATTAAAGATCCAAGAAATGTGCTAGACATCATAGCATGTGGTGAGTTTGTTCATATGTGGGTTTATGTGGCAGAACAGACTTCTGATTTCCTATTTGGAGCAGATGAGTAGCTGTGCTCTAATGGCATTCCCTACAACATATACGTACATATATTCAGAAGTATCTAATTTCTCATTTCATTGCACCGTTCATTTTCATGACTGGTAGCTAACGTGTTTCACAGAATCACAGAATTGTAGGGATTCAAAGGGACCTCTGGAGATCATCAAGCCCAACCCCCATGCTAAAGCAGGTTACACAGGAAAGTGTCCAGGCAGGTTTTGAGTATCTCCAGAGAAGAAGACTCCACAACCTCTCTGGGCAGCCTGTTCTAGTGCTCTGTCACCCCCACAGTAAAGAATTTTTTCCTCATGATCATATGTAACTTCCTGTGTCCCAGTTTGTGCCCATTGCCCCTTGTCCTGTCACTGCATACCACTGAAAAGAGACTGGCACCATCTCCTTGACTTTTACCCTTTAGATATTTATAGGTATTGATAAGATCCCCCCTTAGCCTTGTCTTCTCCAGGCTGAACAGCCCCAGGTCTCTCAGCCTTTCCTCATAAGGGAGACACTCCAGACCCCAATTATCTTCGTGACCTTCTGCTGGACTTTCTCCAGTAGTTTCCTGTCTCTCTTGAACTGGGGAACCCAGAACTGGACGCAGTACTCCACATGTGGCCTCCCCAGGGCAGAGTAGAGGGGGAGGATCACCTCCTTTGACCTGCTGGCCACGGTCTTTCTAATGCACCCCAGGATCCCATTGTCCTTCTTGGCCAGCAGGGCACACTGCTGGCTCATGGCCAACCTGTTGCCCTCCAGGACATCCAGATTCTTCTCTATAGAGCTCCTCTCCAGCAGGACAACCCTTAGCCTGTACTGATGCATGCAGATACTCTCCCCAAGCACAGGACACTGCACCTCACTGGGCTCCTCTCTGCCAAGCTATCAGCCTGTTCACGTCTCACTGAATGGTAGCACAGCACTCTGGTGTGTCAGCCACTGCCCCCAGCTTTGAATCATCAGCAAACTTGCTGAGGGTGTACTCTATGCCTTCGTCCAGGTCAGTGGTGAAGATGTTGAACAAGACCAGATCCAGTACCAACCCCTGGGGAACACCAGCAGTTACGGGCCTCCAACTGGACTCTGCACCACTGATCACAGCCCTCTGAGCTCTGCCAGTCAGCCAGTTCTCAATCTATCATTTCTATTTGAATTTATATAAAACATTAATACATTAACAATATTAATAAATTAATGTCTTAGCTTTCAGCCTAAATAGAACATAATTAACTGGTCTATGATTTGCTATCAAAGCAACCTGTAATCTAGAGGTCAAAATTAGAAGAATGATTTTGTTTAATAGTATTTTCACACTCAAATAAAGGCCCAGCCTATAAATAATCATGTAGGTATTTGGTTATAATATAGCTGCCATAAGCTCATCTGAAGAGGAACACTCTCCACACTATGGACAAAAGACTATGGAAGCTATCTAATTATATCTTCATAAAGGTAAGACTACAGTTTGGATTGTCCTCTTTATCTTGGTTTTCACAGCTCAACACTTTTTAAACAGCACAAGAGCTTGGAGCCTGCTGTCAACAGGATCTAATATGGATGTTGAATGGTTTTCTGATTTGTCTCTCTTCCTCCTATGTAAGCATACCACGGAGAGTCCCTTAATCCCCTCACATGCTCACCTCTCACTCATCATCTGCTACTGCAGATTTCCAAGGAATAGCTATTTTGACTTCAGCTACCGTTATGCATCAGACTCCAAACAGAGGACTTTACTGTTGAAAGGTTCATAATCATACTTATTGATATTATTTCACAGAATCACAGAATTGTAGGGGTTGAAGGGACCTTTGGAGATCACCTAGTTGCACACCCTGCTAAAGCAGGCTCCCTACAGTAAGTTGCACAGGAAAGCATCCAGGCTGGTCTTGAATATATCCAGAGAAGAAGATTCCACAAACTCTCCACACAGTGCTCTGTCATCCTCAAAGTATTTTTGTGATGTTCAGATGGAACTTTCTGTGTTCCAGTTTCCTGCATTTTCTGTATTTGCAATTGACTGTCGTCTTTTTAATTAAGTCTGTATTTACATTTATTTTTATCATGAGATCACAATGTACTGAATGCTACTTCTAATGGAAGAAATACTCCATAATCCCCCAAATGATGTAGTCATTAAAAATACTAATAAGTAGCTGGCAATTTTGAGAGACTGATTGAATTTTCTAGAGAAAGACCATTGTCCTCATTAAAAACATTGCCAAGTTCTGCTGAATCACTTTGCACTCTTCTTCAGCCGTATCCTGAAAGAATTTTTCTGCAAATCATCTTACAAAACCCAAGACAAAAAGAAATTTCTTACAGCTGCAAAATCCAACAGCAACCACCTGCAACTACTGGAAGAAATGAGTCGTGTTGCCCTTCAGTGGTGAGATAGCAAGAATCTGACTTTACCATCATCATAATTGCATTTCAGGTTGGTATTTTCTGGCAGAGGTGTTTCCAGAGATTTGCCTAGAAACCCAGGTGTAAACCTAGAGATTGCTCTATTTTGAGCACAGGTTGGCTCAAGAGCTTCATGCAGCTCTCTGGTAGTTCAAACTGGGCTAAGCCATGAGCTCAGCAGGGACTGCAGTGTAAAGATCCCTTGAGCTGTGGGAGGGAGAAAGGCAGCAGCCACAGCTCATTTCAACATCAGTGGTTTATCAGGAGACTCAGGTGCACAGTCAGCACAGACCCATCCCAGCATGGAGCAGGAACCAACTCTCTCTTCCTGTGAGCTGCTCCCCAAGCTCCCCATAAAAGCAGGTTTCCAGAGTGTGCTATATGTGTCTTGCAGCTCGCAACACCATGCAAAGATCCTGTGGAAACCTCAAGGATGGTATTCCAAAATTATGGTCACTTTTTGGCTGCAGCCAGCCATCTGTCAGGATACCTCATACAACCTCCAAAACTGGTTGCACCTGTTCTTTCACAGGGCATCTTGCAGAGGTAATCAGCTGAAAAGATAATCAGTGTTTACCAGCTCTGTGCCAAATGCACACCTCTGGGAAGAACACTGAAGTTCGTGATTTCTTTGTTGTTCTGTTAACCTAGTTCCACGGATGCAACAGCTGTCAGTGATTAACTGTACATAACTGCTAAGAATCACAAAAGCTGTTCTGATTTGGCAAGTGTATTGCACCTGGACTCAGCACTCTCTACAATCAATGCAGAACCTGTATGTCTCTGTCTCTGCAACAACCCTTGCCATAACTCCATTGTGCAAGTATACCTGTTCACAGTCAGCATGTCTATTTACACTAATTTCTATTTTTAGGCTTATTAAGCACCCACAGATGCTCACATTAGTTCTTTCATGTATAAAGATCCACAGGGCTCTGAAACAACTCTTAAGTTGGACTGAAAATGCATTAAGCCTGGAAGCTCATGCTTGTGGCACAGAATAACAGTACAAGGAAGAGAAGTGCTGTGACTTCATGGAAGAAAGGACAAAACCTTCATCTCCTACAGTCAATATGGTCTTTGTTGCAGGTGTTGTGGTTACTGTTCTTTGTGAGCTTTGCTCAGATTTGTCAGTTTCCCCAAACCAGTCTGACTAGGGACTGTTAGTAGAAGGCCTGGATGCATTTTTCTGCCCAGTCTCCCATTGTGTATTCCATCCACACTGTTTGTGATTGCATAAACAGTCATTTACCTCCAGAACTACCAAACTCAGACCCCTGAGCCAAATGTCAACTAGCATTCTTGCTAAGGTCAGTTTTCAGCAGGGCTGGCGAGCTGGTCTCGGTGACCATGCAGTCACATTGACACTGAAGCACGAGCAGTGAGCTGCTCCAGGCAGGGGAGCATCAACAGTTCTCTGAATAACACAGCCATGAAAACGCCTTTTGTGTTTCCCTTAGAAGAACCAGATGCAAGTGGCTAAAGAACAGCTGGTGACTGATAATTCCTATTTCCATCAGGTCTTTCAAGTAAAACGTAATTAGGTATACACATACATATTTTCTTGTCATACATAGCATTAACAATATTAAGGCTGCATATGCTTCATCATCCTGTGGATTAAGAACAAAAGGCAAACTGTTACAAGATTGCAGAATGAAGCATGGCTAGGGGAACAACAGCAGCCAAGCAGCGCTGGGTGCCCCAGCTGTCACTGTGCTGGTTTGGCAGGTGACAGAGGGAATGCTCCCTGCCCTCAGAGTCAGGGTAGGAAAACTGCACCTCTGCAATGACAGCAAAGGTTAGAGGGACATTATGTTGTGCTAGGAGCTTTATCACTCTACTCAGAGAGAAAAATACATATGTGAAGGATAAATAAACAACAACAAAAAAGAGCATTTCCTGGAGTTTGAACCCCCGTCTCCTCTGAAGAATGGGCTGGAAGGAGATCTGTCACACGCCTGCTGGCACTGAGGGACGGTTGAGTAACCCATAAACAGACTTGAGAGTTTGTCTGTTCCACACAAGAAACTTTTAAATTGGAAAATGAGGCCGTGAGTGCCTGGAGGAAGCACTGACTGCTGCTGGAGGACCCCCAAAGGAATTAGGGCTTTCTTTGCCAGGATCCCTCCAGGACAGAGCCAGGTCCCCTACAAGCCAGCCGTCCTTGAAAGGTGAAGACATTAATTTTATCTTGTCAGTGAAGTCTTCGGTCCAGAGGAAGAGCTACAGGGCCCTTCTGGTTAACACCAAGAAGCTAATTAGATTTGCTCCTAACTTAATGAAATCCTGAGCAAAGTCATTAAGGATTTTGATGGCAATAAGTGAGTTACAGAGATGCTAATGAGATGCCACAGGGATCTACTGAGCAACGGAGGCTGTAAGATTTATTCCACGGGTGTCCTGGAAATAGAAGCATATGTATATGTATATAAACAGGAGTCTGCAAGCTTGACATTTCTATAGAAGGCCTCTCCAAGCAAGGGTTCCAACATCCAACATATTTTTGGGGACTATGTCAGCCTAAGAATCTGCTTTGGGATACTAATGCAGGGTGAGCAGATAGAATGCCTCAGTGTCATTTGCTTATTAATTTTTCCACGCTGTTCATTTTGGCAATGTGCCAGTGAGCTGCTCCTTCGCTCCTCCAGTGCTGCAGCAGTGGCATGCCACAGGGTGACCTGCAAGAGGTGTCACCTGCCCCAACAGCGAGGGATTCCTGTACCTCCTCTGCCATGGCTCTGTGCAGAACTAAACTCTGGGCCACGCGTGGATGTTCTCCCGTCAGAAAAAAGCAGCCCCTGCCCCAGCACACATACTTCCATGGCATGCAGCTCATGCAGGAATAACACTGACAGAAGGGCCCTTTACAAAGGTGGCCCTCTCTTCATGATAATCTCACATTACCTAGAGAACTGATCAGTAATTAATCCTAGGGTGGTCTTCATGCTCCATGGCTTTCTAGCAACGAAACTACTCTCAGGACTGATACTTCACACAGAAAAAGGTTTTCTGGAGTAGGGACAAAATAATTAGTTCAGTGCACAACAACACACTTAATCCCAAATTCTTGTTCTCCAGTTGGCCTTCGTAATAAGGCAGGCATTTTATAGTAATGATATTTTCGCACGTACAGCATAACTTCCATCAGAGTAATTCAAGACACTACAAAGGTAGGTAAACAACTATTATGTGCCAAGAAATTATGTTCTCTGTAAGTCACTGCCAAAAGCAGGAACAAAGCTCCACTGTCTTTGCTATTATATACCTGTATGGCTGTAGTATGTACCAGCTCCTCATCAGAAGTAATTTTTCCCTTCGTTCTAAGCATCACTGAAACAAGTCCCAAGTTTAGTATTTGGATTTTGCATGCCTTCATCAACAAACAAAATTGCTTTTGCAATTAAAAGCATTTTTATGGTGGGTCAGGGCTAGGGAGGAGAAAGGATCAGACAGAACGAAAACAACTGACTTTTTTATTTTGCCTGGTCCTAGTGCCCCTAGGATGAAATCTGCATTCCTCTGCAGCCATCAGCAGCTTTTCCAGCAGTTTAGGTGGAATAAAAATTTTACTCCTACCACCACAGGATAAAGTTATTGGAATACAGCAACTTCCCCTTTCTTCCTCATTTCTGAGTGATTTTTTAAAAAAAATTATTAATAATACCACATTTACTTATGTATTTATTTATTAATAATACAGCACAGAGTAATCAACTGTCCAATGCAGCAGATCACATGGAGTACCTGATTTTTCCACCACAAAAACTCATGTCTTCATTTCAAATGCATGACACAAATTTAAAGACTGGAAACTAATGTGGAAGGCAAACATTCCAAGTCATACTTAACTGTTCTGGATGAATGAATAAGCTGTACAGAGCAAATGTAAACCAAAACCAACTGAACTTAAATAGGCTGGTTTCAGCAGCTCCAGCCTATGTCTAAATTTAAACTTCCCTTCAACAAAGCAGAAAAAAATCCAAGCTTACTATATAAAGAAAACACACACACACACACACACACAGGAAAAAAGAAAATCAGAAGAAAGTTGCTCTGAACAAACAAACCAATCTAAATAATATTTTCAAAAAGTGCTATGTAAAATATGTACGTAAAATATGATGGTATGACTGGCTAACAATTACCCAGTGGTATAAACAATAGCAAAGTGGGATGCACAATTCCAGTTGTCAGAATTACAGTAACTGTGGTATTTTGACAGAACAGAAGGCGTCTGAATGGTGACTGTAACTATTCTGAGCTAGCAGGGTAAACAAAGCTTATTACTACAGTAGTTATTGCTGTATTGTAAAGAAACCAAGGGCTGCACGTCCCTATTTCAAGAACTGCATCTCAACATCTGGGACAATTTTATTTTTAAGAGTGATGCAGAGAAAGAGAGAAAAAACACAAATGTCTTGCTACATACCAGGTTACATAGAAATTACAGACTGCAAGTCTCAGAGAAATTATAGTCAGGAAAAACATGTCTCTAATTGGTTTAATGATTCTCCAGTGTAACAGAGGAACATAAGACATATATTGCAAAAAGGCTGTGCTTCTATTTATGGAGTAAAATTACAATAAGGACTCAACAATTTATTTTAACAAGGAGCAAGTTTAGCTGCTGAACTCTTCCAGGAGAAAGCACATCAAAGCTGCTCAGTCTAGAATTAAACAAAAGTGGTGCAGTAAAAAACCCCTCAGATTCACGTCTGTGTTTTATCCAAGCAATAAAACAAAAGATACTTGATACGAGGTATGATTAAAAGTGATAATAAAAGAAACTCCAAGGAATCCAAAAGCTTGTAATGATTCCATACCCTGAAAATAAAGAGAAAAAAAAAAATAAAATCAGGTGTCATTCTCATAAGAAAGAAGTTTGATTTCTTACAGTTCACTATCACTGTACTACTTTCTCAGTTTTGGGAAAATTACTCAATCACAGTTTCTTCTCATCCCTAAAACCAAAAGCAAGGAGTAAATAAAAAGCTATGTGTATTTCCTTCTAATAACATTTGGCTTGTGCTTGGCTATTTACAGAAAGTATCATTACAAAGAGTTCATTCATGAGAGAAACCAAGAATATTACAGATTATTACTCATATTTGTAAAATGAATGGAAACCAGAGTTTAGGTCTGTCCCTTCGGCTGCTTTTCACAAAATAACAAGACTGCTTCTGATTGAATTTTATGTCTATTTTTAAATCTGGAAATGCTAGGCAGGACTGAAAGACACTGGGAAGATGATTGGAGGGTATAATAAGGCTGCAGGGCAAGCTGACAGTGCAACTTTGGCCTGGTTAAGCAGCAGTATAGTCACAAGAACACGTCCTTCACTTCATTTGGCCAAGCCAGTGTTTATGCCTCTCTGGCCGCTGGCCTGGGGCTCCCACTGGGCTGGCTCGCTTGCTGTTACTCAGGTGAATGAAACAAAACTCTTATGGCAAAGAGCAAGTACTTGATAACGTTCCTACTTCAGACATATGTGATTTTAGTTTTACCTTTCATCTTGCAAACTCCAACACACAGACCAAACCATCAGCAGAACCAGTCTCTTGAAATCATGAACTAAAATAAACAAGAATCTTAAAACAGAACAGCAGCAACATCAGTGAAATCTTGCAGACCTTTCATTCTACTCAAGTTTTCAAACATTAATAATAACATCAAGTCAAATCATAATGTCTTCATGTTTCAATTCTACACAAAAAATAAAGGTATCCCCTCCACCTACAATATAGCTGTAACGTGGTAACAAAACAGAAGACAATTTCAGCAACTGCACAAATTCGTTCTTTTGCATCTGAAGCTACTCCTAATCAAAATTACAAGATTTGCTTCAAAAATGTCAAATTGTCTCGACATGATTATGTTTGTATATAATTGATTGCAGAAGTGTACAGTGTCTGATTCGTTTTCCAACTTCTTCATCCAAATCTTGGTTACCTTAGCAACTCCACGTTATCCAGCAGAATTTAAAACATATCACAGCCATGGGACTTCTGCTAAAACAAGGTGCCGACTGCAGCAGGTGTTTTCTACCTTTTATGCAATGTTGCTGGTACACAAGACAGCATTTACCCAAGTAATTCTTTGTCTACACTATTATATCTTTTTCTTTAAGCAGAATAAAGAGCATATGCAATGGCAGGGAGTAATGTAGGAGTCAAGAAAAGTGGCAGTGTACATTTTGCAGGTGTATTTCTATTTCACAATTCTGCAGAATTTCAGGAGGAAGAGTCGCACTGATGGCTGGCAGATTTAAATTACCATTAAGCATTTCTCAGCTCTTGCACATTTTCAACAATTTTTTGAAGACAGAAACACAGATGAGTTCAACCTAGTTCAACTGTTGCACTACAGAGATACGCAAGGAAGCTACACGAAGGACTGGGAACACAGAGGAACCGTGCGTATGGAGGCCACGTGACGCCGGCTGTGGTGCTCATAAGGGATGGGGAGGCATGTAGTTTGGCATAGACTGTGTGGCATACAGCACTTTTGTGAGTGGAATGCAAGATGTAGACAAGTGGCTAAGGAGATTAGAAAGTCAGTATTGCAAACCAATTCAATTAAAATACTGAATTCTAAAGCAGCACGTTGAGATTCTTGTTTTATAACTGCCTTACTCTTGAAGTCTTCCAAAAACTAAGAAACCATTTCTTATGTACATTTAGAGGTTTTGTTCCCCCTGTTGCTGGAAGTATATTTTTAAGCTGCATGCTGAGGAAATGGAGGCTTTTCTTGGCAGACCACAGAGTATGGCCACATCACTCACCACTCCTTCAGCAGCATGAGTTACCACTGCAGCCTCCACTGTTCCACAAGCTACAAAGAGCTCAGGGCACATTCAAGAAGGAACAAATAACACAAGTGCTGCTTTTTCAACAGTAATTGGCTGTTTCTCCCAAACACTGGCTACTTTAATTTTATAAGCATGCTCATTAGAGTAAGTGCTAGCCAAAGGAACTTCAGGAATCCTGTTTTACCCAAGCAGGCTGCATGTTTCTGTGGGTTTTGAATTCAATGTCATCACATAGCCATGAATAACAAACTATGAAAACTATTATAAGAGGAAGGAAAACAACAAACAAGCATGATGGCAAATGCAGTTGGTGACATGGGCAGCACAAAGGAGGCAGTTTCCAGTGCTTGGCTGGTGTTCATCCCTCACCCACTGAATGCAGTGGTTACAATTATTCATGGCAGCCAGAGCATACAGCGCTGGACCCACCCGAGCTGGGGCTGCAGCAGCTACCACAACCAGAGAGAAGAAAGGACACCCCAAAAAGCCCAAAGGTGGGTCAGGTAACTGTCTGCGAGGCCTGACCCTGCTAGAAGCGCACACAGACGTCCTGCCTGCACGTTACCATCTCCTTGCTGGTTCTTAACACCAGGCCATGCTGTAAATGATTTTGGCAACAGCACCACTGTACCTTCAGCCAGATCCCTACTGCCTGTCAAGTAAAACAAGCGCAGAAGCTGAAATGCATATGCCTTGGTGCTGCTGCTAATGTTTGCTCTTTGATTGCACGCATGTGTATAAATGTTCTACAGCACCAAAAAATTGAAAAGTGCTTTGGCTCATTTCAGTGCTGAATAAAACACAGGAAAGGCAGTAGAAGGAATGAAAATAGCCTGCTTTTATCTGTCATTTCCCTTGGGTTATTATATTTTCTATAAGCATAATTGCACACCTCTGAATCATATCTGTTTTTTTCCATATCCCCCCACATACTTTGGCACAGATGCTAGCCTGTCACACCTCGATAGGCAATGGATGAATGACTCTGTTGCCCAGCTACCAAGCTTCTTATTTTACAGCTCCTTTCTCCGTGCAGCTCTTCTAGGGCAAAATGGGTCATGGAAGAAGGAATAATGTACAAACTAAGCAGCATAATCACCTTTCCTTCATGCACACTGCTTTCCCACTTCAACAAACAATAAAACGCAAGCAAACTTTACCTGCAGACATTGGCCTCTATTTACAGAAAGCAACTATCAGAAATAAAACAGTAGATATGCTTTTGAAAATGAGGATAGATTTCTCACCTTGACACATTCAAAATGCAGTTGAAAAAAAAAACTATCAGATGATCTAGAAACTGCACAAATCTTGAAGCTCGTCTTTAATACAGAATTGGCACTTCAGATGAGTGAAAAAAAAGCTTTCTTCCATATCTACTTGTGCCAGTGGAAGAAATTATATTTCAACTCTCAACTGCCAGTAAAGCAGCTTGGCCCCAAGTTTCTTAATTCAGTTTTGCAAGATAAGCTGAAACAATTTGCTGTGAAAGAAAACCTCTGTTATTAGCCTGAAGGTGCCGACTCACAACGCTGTGCCAGCTTAAGCAGCTCAGCATGCAATCACACCTCTAATTACACAGATGCAACTTCATGCATTGGCAGGACCACAGGTTCTTCCATATATAGGTAAGCCCTAAAGATCCACAAACCTGCAGCATAGAGAATATGAGGCTGTTGGCTTTGCTGAGACACGTGCAGGATTTTCTTCCAAGTACTGTTTTCAGGAACAGCACCAAGCAATCTCACTTTGCAAAACAAAGGAGCAAGCTTTGGTTCTGTCATCAGTCTGGTAAGCTGTCCATTATTTTTACAAGTCCAAAATTGCATTCATGTTCACCTTGATCCTGATAACAACAGGAGCTGAGACCAAGTCCTGTGTTAACCGAGTGACCAGAACTGCCCCATTTCCTATGGACGATTACTTACACTCTGTGTCTTCTCAGATATGAGAACTACATTAAAAAAAAAAGAAAGAAAGAAAAGAAAAAAGACTCTGTGAGCAGATTAAATAAGCAAAATTCACTTTTGCAGTTGCAGGAGGTATTTGTTTCTCCCAGCAGACCTTGGCACAGCCTGCTTTGGGACCTCTGCAAGCTCCCTGCCTTGCACACAAGGTGTCCCTGGGAGGTGGAGTGCAGACTCTGCCTTCTCTTCTCACAGATGCTGCAGTGAAGTCTTTGATGGGTTGTTGATGGGGAACTGGAGACATCTCAGAGGCACCACCTGAAGCACGCTGCTTAGTGCTCAGTTCTCGGCTTACTCAGTATTTGAAAACACTGACAAAATTACAAATACTGACAAAATGCACCAAAAAAAGGCAAAAAAAAAAAAAAAAAAAAACTAAAAAACCTATCACAGAAGAAAAGCAATGAAGTAGTCCCTAAAGGACTGAGATATAACAGTGTGTGAAGGAGCAGAGAATTCAGAGGAGTGAGGAGGAGGGATGAACTGACTTGCTAAAAGCACAAACTCCTCTGCATATACTCAGGAAAAATGTTTTATGTTCTTCTCGTTGTACAGACTCTGCATTACCACTTGCTGCGTGTATCCTGGGCTGGTGGATGCACCTTGGTGCATGAAATCACGACCTCTGCGCCGAGCTGCTCCCGAGAGGCCTCTGATGTCTGCGCTCTGTGTCCGATTGGTCCCTGTGGTGTAATTATTCACGTAATAACGCAGTGGTGTTAAGGGAGATTTGCATACCAGAGAACCAGTCTTGCAAAGAAACACACGGAGGCATCCTTGATTTCAACAGGGTGCTGCGGAGACACACCTAGCCCTATAAAAACTATAGGGCTTAGTAAGCCGTCCATACATGAGCAATGGCAGTATGGAGGCAGCCACGCGTTGTATGGTCAAGAGACCGTGTTACCATCCCTTTTCTTCTTACTACTCTTAAATTTCCCCTGCTTATTTTGGCCAGGAAATTATTGTCATTAGAAGGAAAAGCTGAAGAGGTGTCGGTATTGAGACACAGCCTGAGGAAAGGGGGGGCAGGAGATGGGTACCCACAGGGGTGTTCCAGCACAGTGTGTAAGGAACAGCAGCTACAGAGGACAGCAGACCGCTGGCGAGGACAGAAGCAGTGAATGATGATGTGTGTTAGCCAGGGACCAGATCTGGACGGCAGGGACGCAGCCCTGAGCATGACTATGTGACAGGCAGAGACAGGACAGCTCTGGGTTTCCCAGTGCCCGCTGGCCCAGATGCGTCTTGGCGCAGCAGCAAGCCTGGAAACGGGATTAAAGAGAGAGCAGCTATTTTCAGCTGCCTGTAAGCCGTCTTTCCACACGTTTAAGTACCCCAAACGGCAGCCTGCAGTCAGTTATCGGTGTGTAATTTTGGTCAGCGCTAAACCGAGTGCTCTTCAGTGCTGGCTCCTTCCCTGCCGAGCACATCCCAGCCTCTGGGTTGTCTCGGTTCGCCTCTTTTGAGGAAACGGCGGCGCTGGAGGAGCCGCAACGGGACCCCAACTCCCCCCGCGGGGCTCCGCTGTAGCGCATCACCCCCGCCGCCTCACAACGCGCGCGCACGTGGAGCGCCGCCGTGACGTCACAGCGCGCAGCGCCNGGGAGGAGGAGGAGGAGGAGGAAGAGGGGCGCGTAAGATGGCGGCGCTGCGGGAGGGGGGCCGCTACGCCGTGTCCTGCGGGAAGGCGGCGGACAACGTCTCGGTGCTGCACGTCAAGCTGACCGAGACCGCCGTGCGGGCGCTGGAGAGCTACCAGGGCCGCAAGGTGAGGCGCGGGGCTCAGCGAGCCGCTCTCCCCCGCCCTCCTCGTCTCTCCCCAAGCCCGGCGGGTGCCGGCGTTCCCTCCGCAGCCGACGGGCGGCGGTTGCGCCCGGAGCGGGCGGAGCCGGGCGGGCAGCGGCACCGGGCCCGGCGGGGGCACGGGCACGGGCATGGGCGCGGACATGGGCATATGGCAGCGGGGCGGGCAGAGCCGCCGTGCTGAATTCCCCAGTCCCCGTCCCCAGTTCTTGGGCGAATGATCCGCCTGCGCTTTCGTCGGAAGCAGAATCGGTCTCACATCGGTGTGATCTGGCTTGGGAAGCGTGACCCGCACGGTCACGGCGCTGCAGACGGGGCGCGGGGCTGTCCGCGGGGATTGCGGTCGTGGAAAAAGGTGAAATCCTTCCCGTTTTGCTGTGTCCTCGCCTCCTTAACTTTGCTAAGCAGGGCTCCGGCGGGTCCTGCAGGTCTGCTTGCCTCGTCCGCTCCTGCAGGAGTCACTGTGCGCCCGGGCAGAGGACGGGGAGAGCGTAAGGAGGAGAGAGCAGAACTTCAGCCTTGGGTATGGCAGCTTCCAGGACTCTGGGTCTGAAAACGGCCATCCTTTGAGCTAGTGAACCAAACCACGTTCTGTCAACTGCTGCAGTAGAGAAAACCTCCTGCGACGCAGTTTAGAGAGCGGTCCTCAGGCTTTATTTGAGAGACTTTGGAGGGGTTATTGTTGATCTGATATCCGATAGGAGCCTCTGCCTTGGGCGAGAGGAATGGGGGAGACACGGAACTGTCAGCTTCTATTGCCTGTGTTTTAAATAGGTCCTGTTGCAGACTGCTGGTTCTTGTCCCTGCAGTGCCCGAGGAGGGCAGAGTGCACGCCTGCAGCTGGCAGTTCCCCTCTCCTTGCTACCTTCATGCTCGCTCCCATCACTGACCCACTTCTTGCTGTGCAGCTGAAGAAATCGTAACAGTCTTATGCTCAGCCTTGCTGAGAAGGGGAGGATGTCATTATGTGAGCGCAGGAAAGGTGACCCACAGCTCTGCTGTTGCCTCTGCTCTATGCAGAAAGATCTTATCTGTGCAGCACAATATTTCAAACAGTATGTAGATGTGTGGAATCACGATAACCCTCAGACGACCTACTTAGCCATCCCTTGTAGAACCTGGGCAGCCTGTAAGGAGGCTCTGTGTGCTCCATTGCTTAACATTCAGGTTTCAGTAGTTTGTGTGAAGTTTGAAGTACTTGCTCTGTATTGTTACCTTCCTAATGATTTTCCTAGCTTGCTTAACAGTCTGCTCTTAAATTCTTAAATCTGTCTTCCCTTCTACCTGCAGAAGTGTGGAGTTGAGATGGTGTCTTCAGCAGCTTGTCTGGTGTGCAGCTTGCTGTAGGTGAGGACTGGTGCTGGTTGCCTGCTTGCCTTTGGCATGAAGAAGCCAGATCTCAGTGATGGAGGATGTTGTTGTTCAGGTTTTCTCTGATAATATTGAGCAGCATGGCTCACAGTGTTTGAGCATCATCTGTGGCAGAATGAATGTAAAGCACGGCTGCTTTACATTCCAAGTTTTTACATTAACCAAGTTTTGTTCAGCAGAGAGTATCACTTCAGTGCTGGTGAGTGCTGTGTGTTGCCTCCATAGGTTGGAGCCACAGCCATACCGTGCAGCTGCCACCCGGCTAAGCGGTGGGGAACATGGGGTGCAATGTGTACGTCTCTGAAGATGCACTGGAGCTGTGTAGCAGGGCCTTGAGTACCACAAAACCACTTGAAGGGTGGGACCTTTTGGTGAGCATGAGGGCTTGGCTGCACAGAGTGGCTCCACTGGCTGTGGTGCGTTGCCTCCTCCATGTCTGGTGTTGTCCTCTAGGACTATTTTGAACCAATTTATTTACTTGTAAGGTCCTTCGTTGTTTATTTTTTTCTGCCAGATTGGTGCTGGATGGGGAAGCACAAGAGCTTAGAGAGCAGACTTGATAGAAGGGCGCATGGGCAGGATAAGTGCTGGGAGCACAGGCTCTGTGTTTCAGTGGCAGCTCCCTGATTAGATTACCTCAAGTTACAGCATGCAGCTGCACCCTCCATGCAGAAACTAGCCCAGCAAACAACAAAAATCACTTTTTGCAGGCTTAGCTATAAAGTTGGATTACTATGTGAGGATCAGGAACTGGTATAAAGAGAACAGGTGAAGGAGATGCAGACATCTTGCTGTGGTGCACACAGAGCCTCTCACTACTTGACAAAAGCGTATGATTTCACTCTCATGGGTGGTGTCCTGTCCTAATGTGCTGACTGCTTCTGAAGCAGATTAGGGAACGCTGCATTGAGCAGTTTTTGCAGAGCAGTGTGGGCAGTAGTGTCTCCAACTGATACAAGTTCTTGCAGCATGAACATCTGTCTACAGCCATGTCCTAGCTGTGGTTCTCCGGGTGAATGCAACTGGAGATCTCTGTTTTGTTCTGCATACTGTTAAAGAAAGTTTTTTCCTTTTTTGAACTCTAAAATCTCAGCTTCTTAAGCCCAAGGATAATTCTGATTCTTACTGATCTGTCTTGTGTTTAAGTTTTAAATCATCGTTCAGGTGTTCCAGCTGCAGAAATTGTGGAGTCAGTAAGCATATGAAACGCATGTTTGTCTGATGTTCCCCCACTCTGGGCAGTGGAAGTCATGGGAGTCTGCTGTATTTCATTTACCAGGGCTGAGATTCCCCGTCACTCATGTGCCTCAGACACTTAGGGTTTGGGTTAGGGGCTAGGAAGCTACTTCTTGTTTGAAGACTTCAGCCTGTCAGAGATCTCCAGCGGCATCCTGCTTGGAGCGAGGATACACTTCTGCTTTTAGATGGGTCAGATCTCTCAGGTTTTATTTTCTGCTTTCCTATCAGTCGGCTCGAAGGCAGATAAAGCATTAGTCTTGTCAAAACAGAAGTGTGCATATGCCAGCAGCTTTGCTGGGATTTAGGTGCCTGTGTATGAAGAGAGGGGTTGTGAGATGCAGGAGCCCTGCAGCCTGCACTGGTGGGTTGCTGCCCCTGGCTGCACAGCTGGGGAGCTAAAGAGGCCAGAGGGACTGATTAGGGGAAACTGGATGTGGTGAGGGGAGGCTGGGGTGACAAGACCCAGAAAAAGAAAAAAGTAGACTGGAAACTGGTTAACTGTGAGGGATGGAGAAGACTAGGGGAAAGAGTAATTAGGAGCTTCAGGGAGGGAAGCCAGGAGCTGAGGTCCCTTGTTTCTCAGCCCTCTGATTTCTAAGGGAAGTGAATGAGGTGGTGAAATGAGCCAGCAGTGAACAAAAGCATGACTAGAAGAGGCTAAGAGAAGAAACGAAGATCCTGTTTGGAATGGGAGTGTGCAGAAGAGTCTGGTTACTGCAGGATACTTCCAGACCCTGCAGTGGAGCTGGGAATGCCACAGTCATTCTGTTCTGCTCCTGGCAAATAAGTATTAATCTTGTACTGGAGACACTTTCTACTGCTTTACAAACTACAGGGGGGTTGTGTGCAAAAGGAGGGAAGTGCCTGAGTGAGGTCTCTGCGTTTCTAAGTTGCCCATCTAAATATACTGAGAGTTGACAGTACATTCTTTGTTTTAGTTTGCTTTCTTGAAATCTAAGATTGCATATCTCTTAAAATGGTGTAGTTGATAATGCAGAGTTAATTGATTTAAACAATACAAGTATTCAATATAAATACATTTTATCTTCACAAGCCCTTTTTACCCCAGTTTCTTGTGGTAGCAAGGACTGTGTGATACTACTCTGCATATTTTAGCTTTGTCACAAAGTTAAGAGTCTGATTGGGGAGAATCTGTTAATGGGGGAAAAAAAATCTTACTCCCTACAGCTCCTATGAAGTGAGTAGAAGAGAGATACCACATAACAGGTGAGCTAAGCACAGGGTGGTAGCACGAACTTGCACCTCCAGTGGAAACAACAGGCTCTACATGGAGAGAGAATGGAGATGACCCAGTCCGTTCAATTGGTGCTCACACTTCTGTTTCTCCTGCAAACTGTTGAATGTGTGACACCATGCTGCCTTTTTGCCTCATTGGAAAAGTACTGCTGTCTTTTGGCGTGTGTTTAAGCCAACCCTGCTGCTAGGGAAATCCATAAGTCCTTCTTGCCATCCTCATCCTTTGCTTGGCTACTCTTCCTGCACAGGTCTTGTGTTGTTGGTACAAGGGCTTGTGCCATCAGGGAGAAACTGAAATGGGGAGAAGGGTGATTGCCACATCTGTGTATGAGCACTGCTATGGCCAAACCAGCTAATCCACTCTCAGATGCGAGAAATTGGTTTATTTTTTTTCTTCCAGTGCTGTTGTCGCATTATCTTTCCACAGAGTTCTTACCTTGTCTAATGCATGGGATGGACTGTGCCCTGGATAAATCAGAGATCTGGTATGAGGATGACTAGGATGTGTATCCTGTTTCAGGTGTCAGAAGGTTGTGGTTGATGAGACATGGGAGTGCAGGAAGATCTCAGGGCAGTTAAATACTGTCCTAACAAATGAGATGATTCCTGCCCCTGCTGTGGAGTTGATTTAAGGCACCTTACTCGCACCTTACACAGATAACCACTGAAAGCAAGACTGGGCTGCATATCTGGAGTGAAATTGAGGTAATTTGAACTGATGGAAGATTTCATGGCCCCTGAAAGGGAAAAAAAATCCAATTCCATTTCTTTTCATTGCAGAAAACTACCCATTTAACTTGTTTTTTCAGGGTATCTTGCTTGAGGTTAGTGAGCTGAATCGGTTTAAGGAAGAGATCCACAAGTGCTGGGTGAAAGAGTGGGAAGAGAAAGGAGCAAGACCTTTCTCTGTTGGGAACCATGAGCTGTGAAGCAATTGATGGCCACGTAGCAAGAACACAACTTTATTTTCCAGCGCAAATAAGTGTTTCTTTTTGCCAGCTTTCCAAAAAAAGGCAGGTCCACTTTCTGAGCCACTACATTTGCTGCTTTCCCTGCCCCGATGCTGCTTCTGCTTGGCCCTGGGGACATCACACCAGGGGATGTGAAGCCAGGATGGTCCCTTACCTCTGAGCAGCTGCAGGGTCCTCCTGCTTTCCTTGCCTCAGCCCTGCTGCTGGTGCCAGGGCTGGCAGCTCTGCTGGCAGCAGGCAGTGAAGTATACGCTGGTAGCAGGCTCTGCTGTAAGCTGGTCTCCGTCACTGTGAAGGAAGCAAGAGCTGTAGATGTCAGTTAAATCAGGAGCAGGATTTTTTACATTTGATGCCCAGAGCTACCAAATAATGCTGATCATAATCTTTGTGTATTACTGTTTGTAAGACAGTAGTAATACAGCCATATTGCAAATAGAAATACGAGTGTATTTATCCTCATGGTACTCTTGTCATTATGGGCACAGTGTCTCTGGTAGTAACCAACTCCTTACTGTATATTAATATGCCATATGTTAAGTTTTGTCACTATTTTGCTTTTTCCTGCCTACTGACTATTGTCTAGATCGTGTGAAGAGGTTGTGTATTTAACGCAAAGAATAAATTAACAAAAAATCCCACAACCTCACCATGCAGTTCCAAGAGCAACCTGAAGGGATGCTCCAAAGGAGTCTAAGTTAAGGTTGTATCTCCATATCCATGTATTAAAATGGCTTAGATAATTTGTAACATGATTTTTTTGATTTATTAAGTACTTGGAGGCTGGAATTAGCGCTCTGAACTTCATTAAAACAAAGCCTGGCAGGCTACTGTGGTTTCTCAATCCTTGCAGTAATTGGGAAGCATGATGTGACTGATCTGATGGCTGGAATGCGTACGTAAGGAATAATCCTTGGTGTCGCTGATACAAGCGTCTGTAGTAATGTAATTGACTTTATCAGTGCATGTAGTCTTTCTGTCCAAATGCTTTTTCTTCTCTAATTCCTTAGCATAAGTTGTGCTGATGTATGGCCCTGCTGTGAATTAACAAGTAACTTCTTACAGGCTCGGCATGCAGTTGTAAGCCCCAAGGCAGGAGAGAGAAGCTGCTGAGGGGCTGGGGACTGGAGGGAGGAAATTCTTAAGCTGACATTGCTGGCAGGCACTGGTGTCCTGCAGCTGCATTTTGTCCTAGCCTTCTGCATGGTAGCTCTGAAAATCATTAACACATAGTAAAAAATTGTTATACCTAACAATCTCAAATGTTCTGATATTAAGGTATCTTATATTCCCTCTGAGTCAGTGTGCCTGAAAAACAGTAGATAATTAACCTTGTGTACAAGGGTGGTGCCTTATAAATATTAGAGTTATTTACCAAGCACCATGTGTATGTGCAGATCTTGAGTCTTGCAAGCAGATACAGTCCCTGCCCAAAGACAACTAAGCAAAACTGCAAACCTGGAGAAAACAAGCCAGGTAGCTGTTGAGTTTTTTCCCCCAAATTTAGAGATTTGAGATTTGAATGTAGCAGCTTCTCTCGGTAATATTTTTTTGACCAGTCCTATGTAGGAGAATTTATTCTCTTTCTTAAATAAAATCTTCAAATGCAAATAAAGAGTAATTGCTTAAGTGAAATGTGCCTGCAGCTGTCTGTAGCTTGGTTTCTCGCTGAGCTGGCGTTTGATTATTACTACTCTCACTTCAGTGAGATGATATGCGTGTTGCTTCAGCTGTTTTGGGTGCTGGCAGTTTCTCCAGGATTGCTTTCTCTGATTACCGTGGTGGGATTCTGGGGCTTGCTCCCAGGTTGCAGAACTGCAAGATCTCTGGAGCTGTGCTCTTTAGAAGTCTTGGGAGGGACCAGTCAAGCAGAAGTGTGACTTCAGGGGCAGAGACTGGGAGAGTTTGGAAGAGTGCTGAGCTGAACCCAAGTTGGTGCTGTTGGATTGGCACCAAAGGAGGGACATGAAGACATAGTCCAGGTTTTGTGGTCGCTCCTCAGGGCGGAAGCACGTTCAAGACCAGTTTGCCAGGACTCTTAGGACCCGTTCCACTTCACATGTTCAGGAGTGGCCTAGAGAAGCTATTGAGATAGCATGGAGATGATACTCAGCCTTTTCTATTGATCAGGAACTGATGCTGAGAGTGGTCCAGAAAGATCTCATTGACCTAGACTGATGGCAAGAAATGGTAACATATCATTTTTTTCCTTACATAGGTAGAAGACAGATAAGCTCTCCATGACATGGGGCTTGGAATGGGCAGTTGCGTTTAGAGTGAGATCTTGGAGCCATTGTTTTCACAGAGTGGTGCAGCGGTGTCCTTTTGCTGCTGTTGCTACTTAAAGCTCTTGCACACCCACATTGAGTCCACTGTAGGAATTTCATTTGTGTGTCTGCAGAAGGATGTATGGGAGGAGAGCTGTCCTCTGTGCTTCTTCTCAAGTGATCGAGGAGGTGTAGCAGCTGTCTACACTCCCCTGAGAGGCCAGGGAGGCTGGGACCTTGTTTTGGAGTGAAAGGTAAGGGGTTGAAGCTTGAGAAATTGTAGTTCCATGAAGGCAGAGCTGATACTGCCCATATCATGCAATGCCAGAGCAAGAGGGCACCTGGTGGAACTGATAATGTTAAAGCAGGTGATTCTAATCACCCGGAGGATGGTGAACATTGCTGTCAGAGGAGGCTGGAGGCAGGCAGTATCTACAGGTTTGTAAAGGGATTAGGCAAAGTCATGGACAGCAGGTGTACAAGCAGAATCAAAAAAGTACTAATTGTGGATGTGCCCTGTAATAACACAGAAGGGTGCGAGGAGGTGTGAGGTTAATAGCTCAGGAAAGTGGCAAAGGCCCCTGAGCTCCCCACAGAGAGACTGCTGCTGTGAGATGAAGGGAGTGGGGGCCGGAGCAAGCAATGAGTAGTAGAAAAGCCATTTGTTCTGCTCCTGCAGCCTCGTGCAGCCTAAGCCTATCACAGAGCAGAGGCCTGTCAGCAGCAGCTGGCTGGGCTGCAGGGCTGTCTCCTGCCCTGCTCCCTGCCAGGACAGTCTGGCTCTACAGATAACGAGCCAGCAAGGACACGAGGGCTCACAGATACTCGGCTAAATTTAGATTCTTTGTGGCATTCTCTTGCGCTGAAGTAGAGCAGGCTGCTAGTTCAGCCAGCACCCTTTCTCTGGATCAGAAACCAGCTGATGTCAGGTGCCATAAGCCTGTGTAAGAAGGTGATGGTTGCTGCGTTACCCAGCGTGGTCATCGCGTTGCGGCGTCTGACTCAGCGAGTGGCAGAGCACTCTCGTACGTCACTTTCTGTGTGGAGCAGTTTCCCTTTGGAAAGCTGACACCTTGGGCACGGGTTAGGCTTCATAGCTGTGTCAGACTTCATACATTTACCCCCTCATATTTTTAAATGACTTTACTTGTACGTGCTGGAAAAGCTGATAAATCCCTCAATAAGTTCGAACTCAGCTGGCTTATGCCACTTTCCAGCTCTAAGTTGAAAGGTTTATGGAGTAAACTAATCTTTAGCAAGCTGTTGAAAGGCCTAAGGTTGCATGTATTGTGAGCTGTAGTGAAACTGGAGGTGCTGTGTGAGCCTCCTGTCATGAAAAATAAGTGCAGCCATTTTTGAAGACATGAGAGTGAAGCTCGGAGGTGTCTTGCACCACTGTTGCTGCTCATGGGCTGGTGCCTGGCTCCTCATCATGCACCACTGCCACTTACCTGGCTGCCTCCTGCAGCCATGGGCATGCTCCTAAGCAGTTTCAGTTCATCACCGACCCCAGAGTCAGGAGGTTGCTGCTAGATTAGTGCGATTACTTTTATTGTGAAAAGTGAGACAAGTGCAAGACACAGAGGAGGAACCTGTGGCTGGAAGCAGTAAGGACAGGAGTTGTGCCTAACTTACCTTTCCAGTCATGCTGTGCTATGTCATTTGCAACTTCGTGCTACTGCATGGCATCTCAATTTACAGTCTATAAGAACTTGCTTTTCTGGAGTAAAATCTGTGGTAATGAGAATTTCGTCTTTTCTTGCAATTCTTTCAGTGTAAGTGTTTGCCCGAAGCTAGCACTCTGTAAAATGCTATGGACAAAGCCTAGTAAGTTGAGCCAGTCAGCACAGAGGCCATATGTTATTCTGTCCAGCAGCATAATTTCAGGATTCAGTAAAGCTGAGCGCAGTCAGCATTGCTGCTAAAATGGGATACTCTTATCAGTGTGCTCCTGCTGACAGTGGTGTTTCACTGTTGTGCGGTGAGCTACGTCAAGGAGTAGATCTAACCAGAAGCCTGCAACAAACAGCAGTCATTTTCAACTAGCAAGCTCTTTGTTCCCCTGCCCCAAAAACATCTGTAAGTCTTCATGGGCTGTAACGTGAGTACAGAAGTGGTAAAGGATGCTTCCATCCTTGTGGTTCAGGAACAGGCTGTGCATACTGCTGTGAAATTTTAGAGACAAGTTAGAGGTAGCTCCTATTATTTTAGGCCCTATTGCTTATTTCTCTTGGTAGATTCCTTGCCAAAGAAGTGAGGACTGTTTGGGGGAGCCATCATTATTTTTGTTTGGTTACATTGAGTCTTTTCATCTGTAAGATATATCCTAACAGATTAGCTGAATTGCAAAGTGGAATAGCCCAATGCTCAAGACCGTATAAAAATGTTATCATTGAGCAGACTGTTCAGAAACGAAGCACTTCTTAAGTGACCAAAACATGAGGGTAGAGTTTGAGAGCAGGGAAATGCATGCCTCTTGGGTCTCTGTTCAGTAATGTATAGGGGAGAAAAGGAGTTTTTCTTCCTTTCAGTGCCAGTAATACCAAACATTAATTTTCTTGCCTGTCCCTTCGCTGTAGTGCCCAGGTGTCCTTGTTGAGGGTAATAAAACATCAGGTCCTGAGCTCCTCATCACTGCATGGAGGACTGCTGGCAGGAACCCTGGCCCTACTTGCATGGAAGCTCTGCATCATGGTATTGCCTCTGAGAAGGATACTGGTTGTTGTAAACACATCTACCATACTTGTTTTCTTTGTGCAGTAAAATAACTTTTGCGTGTATGTGGAGGCTTGCAGTTATGCTTACATTCTACTTGTTTTCTTTCTCTTGTAGGATCTTGTTTCTTCTCAACCTTCAATTCAGTTTCAAGGACGCCAAGGGGTAAGTATTTTGTACTTTTGTTATATAGTAAAAGAAATCCACAGATTTATCTACTATGACTTTTAAAAAAAAAAAAAAGTCAAGTTACTTTTTATACCATGGGCTATTTATTTTTGTGAACCTTTTTTGAAACTCTAATAAAATTAAATATTTCAAGACTGTTGATAAAGAGTTAGAGGGAAAAAAGGGCAAGGAAATGTGTTATTTTAAATGCCACAGATCCTGTTGAACAATCCATAAGTGCAAACTGGGGAACTGAAGCTGAACATAGAATTAAATGCAGGTTGTGATCTTTAAGTACTAAGTCTTAGGGTTTCAGGTTTAATATGGAACTCTAAGGAGTTGTTAAAGACTCATTGTAAAAGACTGAAGTATTGATTGTGCCTCTTGTGCTGTTAACCTTAATTCAGATCAGTTAACAGATGCAGTTTTGTATGTATGCATGCAATGCTTCTGTGAAGACAGCAAGGAAAAGGTGAGAGAAGGATGGACAAAGTCTTCGAGATGGTGAAAAGCAGTACTCTTGCCCAAAGTATTTGACACTACAGTCCTGGTCCAGTGTAAGGTGGGCTGAGTGGCAATCAGAAGAATCACTGTCAGGGTTGTGGTCCTGCTGAAAGATTCACCTTTCTCTCACGTGGCTCACAGAGCCTGCCCAAATCGTTGAATCAAATAATGGTTTGGGTTGGAAGAAACCTTAAAGCTCATTTAGTTCCAAGCCTGTGCCATAGGCAGGGACACCACCCATGAGATAGGTTGGATGGGGCCCTGGGCAACCTGGCCTTGAACACCTCCAGGGATGGATCATCTGCAGCTTCTCTGTGTTACCCAGTCTAAGTGTACGTTCTTTCAGTTTCAAGTCATTACCCTTGTCCTATCACTATGTGCTCTGGTAAAGAGTTCCTCTCCAGCTTTCTTGCAGGTACTTACTGGCAAGTTGCCGCAAGGTCTTTTCAGAGCCTTCTCTTCTCCAGCTGAACAACCCCCCTTTGTAGGAGAGTTGCTCCAGCCTTCTGATCATCCTTGTGGCCTCCTCTGGATTTAGTCTAACAGCTACATGTCCTTCTTGTGCTGGGCTGAACACAACACTGCAAGTGGGCCCTCACAAGAGCAGAGGGGAATAATCACCTCCCTCAACCTGCTGTCTGTGCAGCACAGGATATGGTTGGCTTTCTGGGCTGCGAGCACACACTGCTGGCTCACATCAAGATTTTCATCAACGCGTGCTTGCAAGCAGGGAGGCAGTCAGGAGGCATGCAGCACCATCCTGTTTTGGCACTCGCCTGCATTTTTCCTCTGTTCCTGTGTGTGACCACATAACCATTCTGCAGAGTGCATTTTGTTCTTGTTTACAAAACCTGGAAAAAGTTATGATTGTACTTAGTTCAAAATAAGCTATGGGACTGTAAATAATTAACCTATCGGCATGAAGTTCCGAAAGTGGTGCACTTCAAAAGAAAAATTACTAGCACATTTTATCTACCCTGCACCCTCTTTCTCTGCAATAGTTCATGTCCACGTTTTCAATTAACAGCCTTACAGCAGTGTTATCTGAGATTTCAGATAGTTCTAGGCTGGAGGAGGCTCTGTCTTTCACCTGTAGAAATCTGTTTTTTTCATCATGGTGCACTGGAACCTCTACAGTATCACAATGTGTGGTGCATGAATGTCCCAATAGCAGTGCTCCAGAATCATCTAGGTCAGTGCAGCAGAGTGTTGTGGAAGCCCAGGCCAGTGCTGAACCCAGGAGGGGACGCTGGATTTCCATACAGAATGTCTGTATGGTTTTCTAACTAATCCTGACAACTTGCACCAGCAGCATGAACAAATAGGGTCTAGGCTGGGGTGAAGTGAGAGTGGCCTGGCTCCTTTGCCAGGAAACTGGGGCTGCAGAAATTGCTCTTGAGTTTTCCTTCCTTGATTTCTTCTCAGCTCCTGCTGCAGTGTGGTAATTACACAAGCTTCCACTGTCTGCTGTAGATTCAGGCCAGGGAGGTGTGAAGGTTCCCTGCTTCCTGCTCTCCTCGCAGTTTTCCCTATACTTCTGCTTGCTAGAAAATGAAAGGACTGAAGGAGGATGCTGCCAGCCACCCGAAAGTGTAGGATGCTGTGGAGCTAAGTGGAAACAGAAAGCGTGTTCCTCTTCTCTCCACCTCCATGGGCAAACACATATATAGCTGAACTCCTATAGAAGTTTAACAAAAATATGTGATCCACAGAACAATTAGTTGCTTCAGCTCCCTAAAGTGTTTTCTAGGAAGGAGGCAACACAGCGATAGGTAACTTGGGAGTCTATCAGCTTTGGTTTAAGTCACAATGAAATAATTGCTTTATCAGTTGTTAAGTGTTTAAAGACAAATGAACACTACTGAAGAAAGCTGAAGAGCCAAATGTTACAGAGTTACAATAGTGTCAGCTCTGTTTCTATCAAAGAGTGCTTAGAAAACTCAACAGTGAATCCTGTTCCCATACGCCATAAAAGGAAACATCTGGTAGGACTTCATTTCTTGCTGCAGACGCAAAAATCTCCTATGATATTTCTCAAGTCTACCTGTAATTAGGGAAATGCTGTAACTAAGGAACTTATTCCGGGATACTTCTAGGCCCTAAATGTCTAATATAGGGACAGTAATTTAAGTTCATTAAGGCAAATGATGAAACTCCCTTCTCTGGGTGTTGTGCTGCCATGTTTTAAGTGTTTCCAAAACACATGGAGTTGCATGGCAGAGCCACCATGAAAAGCCTCTCCTTCGTGGGGTGAGTTCGTGACACTTGTACACCACATGTCATTACCTTGGGTGTTTGTGGAAACAGGCAGCTGTGTAACTCCAGGATACAATGCTGGCTTTGTCTTTAAAGAAGCTAGGTTTTAAAGTATTTTGTCTCTAGTTACACATTCTACTCTCCTTCCTCCATGGAAGGGGCTCAAGTGGAGAAATGAAAGGAGCGCTCTGGCTTGGGTATGTCTGGAGCCATGTTAGATTAAGTTATTGAGAACTGAAGCTGGAGACAAGAGCCTTATGTTAGAAGAGGCAAGGTAGGGGCTTTTGTTTCATGCATATGTTCAAACAAGGACCTAGAAATGGTGCCAGAGAGTTGCTGTGGCCACTTCACCCAAGAAAGAAAGAACGAAAGAAAATTGGCAAGCTTACCTTTTTTTTGTTTTAGGGCATTGTTGCTCTGAGGGCATCTGAAAAGCATTGGCTATATTGGCAATCTCGGAAGGTGCCATAGAAAATCTGGGGACACAGTAAGGTGGTGCACATTCAAAATGGTAACAAAATGTCTGTACATGCTGTGTAAGCCTCTAGATGCTTTTAGTGTGATAACCACTGAAACAGCGCTGGTACAGTTTGCACCCACCTAAGAACGCTGTCATTTCTGACTTGGTAAAATATACACAAGTATTGAAATGAACACCCCAGAGCACAAGTCAGCCTCTGATGGAGAGAACTTTCCTCCAGGCACATTCACTCCTGAAGCTTCTGAACAGTAACAGGTGGTGCTGTCTGAGGTGGCTGGAGAGTGCTGAGGAAGGGCGAGACAAGGGCCATTTAGATGGTAGAGATTAGCTTTCAGCAAATGTTTTGTAATTAAACATTTAGGCTTTCTCATTCTGGAGAATGTCGGGGCTATGTTGTTCTAGATACAATATCCCTGAGGAATTTCATTCATGTATCTCTTTTCTAGAGTAATGATTTCATTTTTCTTTTGTCGAATGCTACTTTATTTCATGTGCCTTTCATGCCACTCCAATGGTTTCCAAATGACTTAATAGTAAGGGAAATACTCTTGCTGTGATACCAGCTAACTAAACCACAACACTTCCATCTAGGCATTGCAGTGCTACTCAGCATTCTTATCAAAACAATTCAAAACCAACATTATTGATCTTAGGGACATTACTGGTGAAGGCTTGGGGTGAGAGTGGAGGAGCGCCGGCTCCCCTAAACGCCAGTGGTGTGCCCAGGAATGTGTTCGGCCCTCTCAGGGAGGGTAGCATGGGCTTGTGTCGATTTACCAAATGGTATCTTAGCCCACTTTAGGTTCAACTATCCATTACAGTTTAAAATAAATACTCTTTCATATGTTGGAGGAATTATGGTTTATTCTTCGTCATAAAAGCATGTTTCTGAAAACAATATGAAATGCCCACTGTTTTACATGTTTTTGCAGTGCATTGAGTCAACCTGGTGGTATTCTATCTTGCTCATTTTTGCTGAAATGTATCCTCTGGCACAAGTTAGGGGACAGCAGTTACTTGCCTTGATCTCTGACCCTATGCAAACCTTTGGTCCACTCTTGACTGTAATTACTTCCTGTATGCATCCTGTTATTCCACTTCATGCTGCTTGTCTGCCTTACCCTGGCCGAGAGAACCCACAATGTTGCCTTAGTAAGCACTTGTAACTGCGCTTTCCTGCAGAGCTGCCTCCTCTTGTGCTGCTATCCAGAAGCATGTGTCACTCTGGCAAGAAATGCACAACTGTCAGAGAAGAGGAGGTGCTCTAATGCATCCCTGCTGACAGTACAGACGGGCAGCAGAGCTGGAGTGTGCCGTTTCTCTACTGCAGCAGTGTGGCCCATGTGCAGCTCTGTGTCGTTGAGCAGGCTGCAGCGCAGGTGTCAGGAAGGCAGTGTGCAGTCCTCATTTGCGGAGAGCTGTTCTGCAGCATAAAGGTGTCGTGCTCCAGCTGGGTGGCAGTGAAAGCAGCACCATCTCTAGTGCTGAGGCCTGTGAAGGTGAACTGATCCATAAAGGCAAACTTGAGGGAGCAAATACTAGGCTTTTAGAAAAAAGGCCAGTGTTGGGAAGGAAGCAAGGAGAAATGGCTGAAACTAGAAAAGCTTTTTTCCCTTTAGGTTATTCCATTTGTCTATAGATCAGTGTAATCAGTAAAATGCATTTCAAGTGGATTTTTTGTAGTAAGGCACTTAAATTTGTTTGCAAGGCAGCCATGTGTGATGATACTATTTTAGAGAGGTTGAGGCATCTTAATTTCCCTTTAGAAAGGGGCATTGACTACTGACCTTCGGCTCTAACAAAGGAGGATGAGGTATGGTCCTTGAAGAAAACAGCCTCTGGCAAAAAAGGATTGTGAATATTAAAAGAAAAACAATAGAAGGCGGTGCTAAACAGCTCTTTCTTTGAAGAGGAGGTTTTTGAGGCTTCAGCATGGTCAAGCAGGTTTCTGGAACACATTCATCTCCTTGGAGGTGCCAGCTGGACATCTGCATTAGTTCAATCTAATGATCAAAGTTTTAAGCCTGGGGCAAGAATACCTGGGCAAAAGCTACTGTAGCTGAGAGCCAGATGATTCCATAGTAAAAACCATCCCTTGTGGGTTTTGTACAACTGGAAGTTCATATTATAAAGTTTGGCAGAACACCCCTGCTGAGCTCTTCCCCTGCAGCAAAAGTACATCGCTGCCTGTGTTTGCCTGCTGACAAATGAAGCGTTGACCTGGAAAATCTACAAGTAAACTTCAGCTGGAAAGGCAGCTGAGGAAATGGGTTAACCCAAAAGGTCTGTCACAGAGGAGGAATTTGATTTCGAAGGCCCTGCAGCTGTCACTCCACAAATCCTGACCCTTGGTGGATCTGAGAGAGGCTCACAGACTGAGCTGAGTGTTGGTGTGAAGGCCTGTGCAGGACAGGGGAATAGGTCTTAGTCCAGGCCCAGGGCCTACCAAATGTCACCTGTAGAAGTAGGTAATGACTTGGGGAGCATGGCTGGTCAGAATGGTCAGCTTGGGATGATTCTGAGAAGAAACAAAGGAAAAGGGGGACTTGAACATACCTGCTGAGCAGAGGCACCTAAAAATAGAACGAACGCTCTCAACGTGTGTGACATGGTGCTGGCTGTGGGAGAACAAGAGGAGAGAGTGAGTAGCAAATTAGATGAAACTACTCAGGCTTGAAGAGCATAATATGCCTGTCCTGAATTTAGGGTGCTGTAACAGTGTATGGCATTGTCAGGAATGATGCAAAAGACTGAAATTAAGAAAAACTATAAGCCAAAAAATGTGCACTCCTTTCTTTGAAAAGAGGGAGCCAGCACAGGAGTGTTCAGAGAGAATTATGAAAACTGCAATTAAAACAGAGAGTCAATGAGGCTCTCAGAGTGGAAAAGAGTAATGATAAATCCAGAAATCAATTATGGAGAGGAAGAAATTGAAGTCAGGAGTATGGTTTGTTCTAGTGGATGTCCTCTTATTACTAAACTCATTGAATGGTAAAAAGTTGCAAGTCGATTTGAGTACATAGATTTTAAGATAATGTTTTTAAAGTAGGCTGCAGAGGGTCCAGAGCTCTTAACACTGATGTCAAGTGCTCCAGCCTGGTAGGTGATTACAGTGAGGCCAGGTTGGGGCAAGCATGCCTTTCTGAAAAAAAAGGTGTGGTGATGCTTGAGTTCTGCAGATGTGGGCTTTGTCTCCCAGCAGTGGGGTGGGAGGAAAGAGACATGAACAGGTTGCCTACTGTGTGCCATGCAGTGCCTTTCTGCTGATAGGTCACGCAGATCATTGCTTTGAGATTGTCAGAGTTGTTTTTCAGTCATGACTTTCGTTACTTGGACATGGAAGCTAATTTTCACTTTAGAAGATTTGAAAGATGCTCTTTACCTCCTTTTGTTTTTTTTCCAAACAGCTTGCAGTAAAAAAGCTTTACCACTTTATCCTGAAGTCTCAAATTTCAAAAGTGTAAGAATTTTAAAACAAAACCTCTACAGAACTTGTTCTCCCGTTTGTCTTCAAAATCCTGTACTGAACACGTGGGGTTTCTTTTGTTTTGTTTAAGAGAATCCTGTACCAACTCGGTTCTTAGTGGGATTTTCTTTGGCAATCCAAGCTGGCATCTTGATAGCTCTCGCTGTACTATCATAGATAAATAGGTTCTGTGTCCTATGCTCTGCTGTACTTACAGCATTTCTCATTGCCCTCTGATGCAGTAGTTCTGTGGTGTAGCCAGGGGCACTCTAGGAAAGGAAGGTCCATCTGCAAGTTCCATTGTGGTTCCTAAAACTAACTGAAAACTTTTTTTTTCCATTTTTTCTTTAAGTTTCTTCTGTAGTTTTCTGTAAGGCAAGCTTTCTGCATTCATGCGGGACTGTCACAGGCACGGTACCAGGGCTGTCCCAAGGGAAGTGGGAGGAATGTGGTGGTGGAGCTGTGCTTCTTGCTGGCAGCCACCCGTCTGGCAGGCTTCACTGCATTGTGAGAGCACACTGTATTGCATTATAGGGACACAAGTGTTGTTAGCAGTTTGTTAGAGTCTTTCCTGATATTCCTGTCCTAAAAGTTTGTAACAGTGTTGGAGATTCAGGCACTGGTAACAGTCTTTTTTTTTTTTTTTT
>WBMW01004112.1:266196-303398 GCA_013396635.1 Penelope pileata | reverse complement strand
TTTTTTTTTTAATTTCTTTTTTCTTTGATCTCAGCAACACAACTGAGACAGCTGATGTGTTCAGGTTAGGTGTGATGATGCCTGCAACTTGTCTGTGCTGCAGTACTGGAAAGCAGTAGATCCCTTACCCAGTCATGCAGTGCACAACTCATCTGAAGAATCTGCCAGTTAGAGAAGATTCTGGAAGTTAATTAAATTTGTGTCTCTGAATTGTGTACAAACATAGATGAAATAATTTTCTTTGTGTAAACAGGGGCAGAAGGAGCACATTTCCTGCAGCTGCCGTCAATTAAGAACGATATGCTCAGCCACTCCTGTCTTTTCAGCATGGATCTAGAAAATAGGGAGCCTTTTGCATCTCCATTAACCTAGAGATGTGTTTGGCAATAATACTGAGACTTCATGTGCACTTCTGTTGAAGTTATGCAAATTCTGTAGGCTAAACAAACAATTAGTCAATTTCCAGAACCAAGTAGTAACTTCTGTAGTGGCTTCTGATGACTTTTTTTCACATTACCTTTCACAAAGCCTATTAATCATTGCATTCACTGAAGACTTTTTAAAAAAAAAAAAAAACTTTTTTTCCTCTAACCACAAAGAATGAGGGTGATGCATAGATGATAAAATGATGTGAGGAGACAGCTCTGAAGTAAAGCAGAGAGGAAGTATGAGAAGAGAAGGGTTTGAAACAAACAGCTGATCATTAGAGAACAGAAAACTCAGTCAAACCTGGTGGGAAGACTACTAAGTATTCAATTCCCTGCACATAAGCTGTGTCTTAGCTTTTTGTTTTCCATCAGTGTCTGCATTCTCCCGGTACTGTGTTCAGTCTGCCATGCAGGAGAAGGAACAGATGGGTCAGATGGGTGATGCTCCTAGCTGCACAGGTATGGTAGGAATTTTAGGCACAAATGAGTGTTACTGCTTTATAAATCCTCTTCTGTCAGAGCTTTTCTGCAGAAGTTACTTCATGAAATAGACTGGTGCTGGTCTTAAAATGTTCATCGGTAGTGGACTTAGCTGTAAGATAGCAACTGAGACAAACACCAAGCCAGATCTGAGCTGGATGTTATCCAAATGTGAGCTGCTTGTCTCAAGGCTGTCCAGGGTGTTGTGGCTACCTGACAGGCAGATAGACACCACGCTTGTCTCTCCCCAGACTGTAGAAAGGGGGAGAGAATTCTTGTGGGTTGAGATAAAACACAGTTTGATAGGACAGAAAAGGGGAAAAATGGTGGTGCGCAATGCAGTTGCTTACCACCAGCTGAGAAGTGCCCAGCCAGCCTCCAAGCAAAAGCAGCCCTCCTGACTAACCCCACCAGCTTTATTACTGAGCACAATGTAATAAGGTATGTGTGGACTGTCCCTTTTGGTCAGTGGGAATCAGCTGTCCTGGCTATGTCCGCTCCCAGCCACTTGTGCGTCCTAGCACCTCACTGGCAGGGCAGTGTGAGAAGCTGAAAAGTCTTTGGCTCTGTACAGCCCTGCTTTCACCAACTAAACACTGGTGTGTTACCAGCAGTATTCTCATCTTAAATCCAAAACACAGGCCCTTCACAGCTACTGTGAAGAAGATTGACTGTATTCCAAGCAAGAATTAACATGTTTGGATGTGTGAGGTAGGCAGTTGTGAGAAGAAAAATGTTGCCCAAGCTTCACATGCTGGTATATTTTCTGGGAAGAATATAGGCTACAGATGGGAACTCGGACCAGTTTGTCCCGTGCTTGAAATTGGGACAAAGGCAGGGGGGAAGACAAATGGCTCCTTTCACTAGAATGGTGCCTAAACCAGAGGGAGAGGTTTTGAGTGGTGTTCCTGTGCAGCTGTTTTCAAAGGGACTTTGTTTCAGTGTCTAGACACAACCTGAGCACTTCTTTGCTTAAGGTGTGCATATATACAACTTCAGGGCTTTCTCATTTTCTTTCGTTGCTCTATCTGGTTGTCTGCTAGTAAGGACTCGGGATGTCTACAAGTACAGCAAGGACATCCCTATATATAACAGCACAGATCATCCCTGAATAATGCATTGTACCGGGCTAGGTGTTTGCAGTTCAGAAACACTCTTCTGTGTTGTGGGAGAATATAGTAAATTTCCAAGTATTGCAAACCACAGAATGGCTTGGGATGGAGGGGACCTTAAAGCCCACCCAGTTCCAACACCTTGTTGTGGACAGGGTTGCTGCTCAGTAGATCAGCCAGGATACTCTTATGTGTGTAAGGCTGAAACCAAATATAAAGCAGCTTTTCTGAAACAAAAGCACTGGCATCTGGCTTGCAGCACTGCTTCCTGATGTGAATAAAAGTTTATTTTCTGTTACGGATTAGTGCAGTTGCAGTATGTTCTTTCTTAATAAAGACTCCTTGACCTTCTGCAAGTATAGCTCAAATAGGAAAAACAAACTCGTGGCCACTATGCTCTTCTCAAGCTGAATACAGTGTCTGAATTCTGATTAAGCCAAAAAAACTTGAACTGCCTATTGAATTTTTCAGAACTCTATGATATAAATTCCTTGTGTAAAACCAGGACTATTTATTTTTTTAAAAAAAAAGCCTTATTTGTGCAATTTGATGAGTCAAGCTACTTCAAAGTGTTACTTTGTTCTTGTAAGAAGCAGGAAGAAATGGCAAATAGTCAACAGCAGTAAAACTTGATTTCAAGCGTTTGGGCTGATGTTAATTTTTGCAGATGCAGATGTTATCAGCAAGTCAGTAGATTAATTGCAAAAGCAGCAGTAACCTGCAAAGAACTGGAAAGCGGATCAAGAGAGACATCTCTGAGCTGCAGCTCATGCCATCTCACTGCAGTTCAGGCGGCTGCCTCCTGTTGCGGTGTTTGTGCATCCTGCAGATACCTTGCACAGCTGCTTTTGGATGGTGGTATGCGCCTGTTTTCAGTCCTCTCCAGTTTTTCAAAATGGCTTTCAATTTTTAACTCCATCCTCGTCTGTTTTGTCCCTGCAGATTCAATACTTCATTCTGTTGCCTAAATGTTTGGACTTTCATTTTTGAGCCAGAGTATGGAAAGTCATCTTATCTGATTTAATTCCATGTAATGTAACTTAAAATGCATCTTTTATCTCAGAACTTTTCCAAAGTTTATTAAACTGGCTTATATGAAATAGGGCAGGTTTTCGTCAGTATGTTCCCCTGTTTAAGGGACAAAGCTCTTGACTTGTGAATACCCTGAAAGGGTTCTTTTCAAAGGCTTTTACAGCATCTGCTGAGTCCTTCAGTTTGCTGGCTTAGCTACCCTTTGCAAGGAGCCCCATGAATTCGCAGCCCGTCACCCAATAACTGTTGTTTTGAGTTCTTTAAAAGTGACTCCTATTCTAGCTGGTAAAAACTTTTAAAAAAATAATAATTAAAAAAAAAATGGGAGTCTTGTATCTGCTGTATTACAAATTAAATAATACAATTTTGGAACTCAAGATGAAATGTAATTTTTTTATTCTCAGAACAGTTGTGCTGCCATTTTTAAGATGTTCAAGCACAGGAATATTCTTCCAAAATTCTTGCTTCCTCTTCATCCACATTAGTGAGTGCCTGAGGAATGATCAGCTAGTCCTTGCGAGGTTTCTGAAAAATATATCCTGAAAATCTGAGAAGGAAAGTGAATTTCTAGATGTTTTACTTGCTTATGAGAATAAATCTGTCACAAGGAGTGACAATAGTTTGTTCCCTCATCATCATCAATGTCTTTCTTGCAGAACTGATTGGGAGGGAGTAGCAGGAAGCCTTAAAGGTTCAGGGTTTCCATTTGAGTTTGCTCAAATGATAAATCATTCTTGATGGTCTGCTTTGTACGTTTCTACCTTCAGGGAGACGAACTTGTTTTTTCTTTATGCCTTTTCTATGTCTTTTTGAAAATTTAGAAGAAACAACACTGAAGGGAGTGGAACAGGGACAAATGTTTTTAAATGTACGCTTAGGCCAGCTTCTATCTTGGCATTGTCATTATCAAAACATATTTAGCCATTCTGTGATCTAATATCCAAGATAATTTTTCTAGACTTTAAATACAAGTATTCTGGTATAGATATTATCAACTCTTAAGGTGATTGCATGTATATAGGTTCTTTCAGCAGATGAGTAGAAAAGATTTGCCCCAAAGCTTTGAGAATGAAGTGCATGTATATACTACAACAACTATTTCCTTGTGTTTGGTTGTATTTCTTGAGGGGCAGCCTTTGATCGTCTTGCATATTTACAGTTTTTCCAAAAACTACATCAGGCTGAAAACCTATCACCTCTTTTCAGTGGGTTGAATCTTCAGTCCACTACTTACTGTGCTGTCAAATCCATGCATGCACACCTGCTGTATATATTGTAAAAACATTAAGCTGAAATATTCTATCAGTCGTTGTTAGTTTTATAGAATGTAGCAGAATTTTAATGTCGTCTGTGTCCCTGTGATCTTTTTAGGTTAATGGTTGCTCTGTAGTAACCTTCATAATAGTTGCAAGGTAAAGTTGCGCGTATAATCCAAGAGTATGCATCTGGTAAATTGTTTCATTTTTAGCTTATTTCAAATGCCTAAATTGCTCTTTTAAAAATATTACTACTTTAGACTTAATTAAAAGAATATAGCGTTCAGGTAATTTGTCTTTCTCCATGTCCAGCCACCACACCAAGCCGTTACTAAGCTCTGCCAGTATTCATGAGTAAAATACATAAATGGTAATGGAGTCTTTTAGTTTTATATTAGTACTTTGTGTAAATGACGTTGAATTTTCTGAAGACTGGCCAATTTCACAAGTGAAATAATTAGAGTTTTTCTAAGACTGTTGAATATTGCTTTAAAATACCTTTTTTTTGTCACTTTTTTGTATTTAATATTCAATTAAAAAATCGAGCAAATTTCAGAACAGCTTTTTAGACTTTATGCAAGCTAATTTTACCTTCATAATAAAGTATTTGGATGGCAGTCACTTTTTTGTGCATAAGGGTTGTTTTTGTAAAGCAACACATGGAAAAATATGCTTCTGCCAATAAACATTTTAGCAATTTCTCATATTCATATTTTTCAGCTCCAGCAGAACATGGCACATTCTTTACTAAAAACTTAGCTCAGCCAAGGAAATCAAGTTTTGTTGTATCTGACTAAATGTACCAAAAACTATTTACGTTTAACATTTATGCAAATAACTGAATTTAGTTGAGGGTTGAGCAAAGGAAAAATGCTTTTATTGTCTGTTAGAGTTGAAATTCGTATTTGATAGTTTAAGAAACTTTAGTTTTGCAGTTTGAGTGTTGCTGTTTCTTGTATCTGACTCCTGTACATGTCTCAATTGGACTGAGTAAATCACGAAGTCAGGGGCTGTGCACAGTGCTTGGATCTGTTGTGTTTGCTGAGCTTCAGCCTGCTTGACTCTACCCTGGCACTTGCGCTTGAAGTTAATCACATGCATGTTAATTCCACTAAACTGGAAGTGATTAGTTGCTACCTGAATGCTTTGCTGAACTGAACACCAAGTGACTGTAGCTTTTCTGGTACAGTTATGACTGTAGCACATAGCTAGGTGCTGCTTTTGGAGGTAGAATTATGCCAGATCAGACTTTTTTGTTATGTCACTGAAGTCATGCTGAAACTTTTGAAATTGAAACATTTTCTCATTTAGAAGTAAATTCTACAAAGACTCTTGTAATTGTAGCTAATCAGGAGCAAAGGAGTGTAGACTGAAGTCTTTACATAAACATTTTCTTTTCCTTTTAGCTTATTAAAATTCCCAAAGTTGATCTCCCAAATGAATCGCATACATTTAACTTCTACTTGTCAAATGTTGGCAAAGATAACCCTCAGGGAAGCTTTGACTGTGTCCAGCAAACTGCCTCAAGGTAAGTTTTACTTAACATTTTCTTTCACAGCAAATTTAAGCAGATTCTGTGGCTTTGAGCATGTAGCAAAAATCTTTAATAGAGGCATGATCTTAATGATGAGCTGCAGTAAAAAAAAAAAAATAATTCCTAGCAGTAGCATGACTTTTTGCTCATAATAAATAGTTGCTTTTACATAGAGTTCTTCTGGTTTTGCTTTAAAAAGAAGTAGCTTTGAGTACTTTTTTACTTCTTAGTGCTATTTTTAAAAGCATTTGGAGTTCAGTATCATCCAAGCTAGACCAGATCCATTCTCCAACCATATGTAAATATGATTATAGCTGGCAGCATGCTAGCAGGCCAGCCATAAGGGATAGTTGTCTTATTTTAGGAACCACATAAATCAGTGACCTTATCCGTAGCTGCATGACTGCCGCATTTCAGAGCCCTAACGTAGTACAGCAGCGCCTTGTCCTGGTCCGTTGCAGTCAAAGTGAACAGTGTTGATGTCTAACTAACAGCCAAGAAAAGACTGTGTTTTTACATCAGATTTGCCCCAGCCCCAACAAGAACACATTCAGTGTAGCATTGATGTAAACAATTGTTTATCTCAGTTGATTAGTAGGAAGCTGTGGGCAGATTTCGTATATTCACCTGGGAAGCTGATAGCAAGCAGCTACTTGTGCGTGTCTCTGAAAGGTGCTGATCATGTTCTTGGTCAAAGAAAAGCTTCTGCTCTCACTCTGGAAATAGGGATTTGTCTAGATAGAGAATTTTGCCAGCAGTATGAAAATGGGCTGATTGAATAGCTCTCTGCCTGACAGAAGATCTCTGAGCATCCTCATCCTCCTCTGTGCTAGTTCTCTTCCAGCACAATACAGCCTTCCTGTGAACTCATGTAACTGATGGAACACTAAAAGCTGTATGCTTTCATAGTTCCGAGCTTGGAGTGGTGTGTTTTGGTGTTTCTTTTTTCATTTAACCTGTGTCTGAAAGGGGTCAGACAACAGCTGAAGCACAAAGTAAGCTGCAGGAGTGCATGCAGGGCTGAGAGGTCCTGCTTCCTCTCCTTTCTTTTGTCTGATTTAAAGCCCTGCACGCCTACTGCAGTGGCTGGTGTGCTGAGGCTGCTGCCAATTCCCGATTAGAAAAGTTTTAAGAAGCCTTCAGGAGAGCCATTATGGAAGACTGCTCATTCTTCTGAGAGAAATTGCATCAGGCCACTTGTGTGGGCACGCCTGACATGCAGTGGCCCTCCAGTCCATCTCCAGTGTTTCACTGAGCATCTCTGTGGGCCCTTTGTTGTTTGGTAAGGAGCAGCTTCAGTTAAATTAAACTGAATTAATTTTTTAAGTAAGACTAAATTTAAGCACCTCTAGTTCTGAATAATTCTGAATAATGTGCATATGTAGTTTGAATGTGGCTCTGCCAATCTACTGCAAAATCTAATTCAGACATGCTCTTGTGAGTTCCTTTGTAGTCAGCTCTCTATTTGTCCAAGTATTTTATGCAGAATCATTTAAAAAATATTTCGGAAAAGACTTCTGGAAAGTATCCAGTTTTCTTCTCAAGGCAGGTCTGGCTTCAAAGCTGGCTCAAATGTTGCAGTCCAGTGTGCAGGGGATTGTACAGTCCCTTGGTCAGTGCTCAGCTGTTCCCATCGTGTAAACCTTCTCCCTAAGGTCTTTTTTGTTCTGTTTGTTCTTGCTCTGGAATATTGTAGGATGAGCTGGTCTGGGAGCTGTACCATGCTCGAAACTTGCTGCCTGGGGCCCCTTATCTTCTTGACCACTTCTCACCTCAGGCCACTGCAGTCTGGTAAATCGTAGCGTACCACTGAGTGGTGCACGATGCTTCGGTGTTGTCAGTGGTCCTTCTTAAAACACTGAATCCCTTTGACACATAAAGACAGTGGCGTTGAAGGAAATGTGCAGTGGGTAGAACTTGTGCTCTAGATGACAAGAACAGTCTTTTTCTGTTGTAAATGCTGTGATTTGGGAGCAAGAAATAATGCCAAAAGTAAAGCTCAAGGCTCTGGTTGGACAAAATTGTAGCAGTATTATCCTGAAATACTGTGCAGTATTGCGAAGCAGTGGCTTGGCTTGGTCCACTTTTGTGACTTTCAGAAACAACGTGGTAAATTAACAAACTAAATGCCAGATGTTTCTCAGCCCTTCTGTATGGAACCTCTACTTGGTTGTTCAAACAACCACTAGGGTTGTTCAAAGTGTTTTGGGCCAGCTCTGCCTGGCCAGGCATCCTTTCTCTGGTTGGGGATGATGCCTTGGTGAGTGCCACACAAAATAGTTGTTGACAGCTGTAATCACTAAGCCAGGCTAAATTAAGTCGCTATCAGGCTACAGATATGCTCATCAGGCTGTGCGCGTTGCACTGTAAGAATGCATTTAAACTTATCCAGGAGAAATGAGGAAATGGTTCTGGGGAAAAACTCCCTCTTCACCTGTTTTGGGACTGCTGTCTCTATGAGCCCCTGGGGGCTGTCTGCAGCTGCTGCAGACAGAAAGCAATTGCAGCTTAGAGGACCATTCTCCTCTAGAAGCCTGCTGCCCACCTGAACTTGGCTGAGGAGGTGCCGCGCCTGCCCTTGCATTCTTTCCTTGTCATGCAGGGCTTTGTTTTAAGTGTTTCTTCATTAGATACAAATCCCCTGAGAAACAGATAGCTAAACTATAGGCGCTGCACACTGCTGTCCAACAGTCAGCAGAAGACCCCAGAACAGGTTGGAATTGCAAATACGTAAGCTTCAGGGGAGGTCTGACTTAACTTTCTTGAACCTTGGAGGTCTCGAGCAGCCACGAGCAAGAGCTCTGTCTTTTACAGGCAGAGGAAGCAGGTGACTTTCAAATGTGTGCTTAACTAAGTGCTGAGCACAACTTGAGGAGCCTCTGAGATGTGATGCGCATATAGTTTGGATGCCATTGTAACTACTTCAGTTCACATTGTAATTTGAGTAGTTTACAGTACTTTTTTGTACAGCCACTCATACTATCGTGAGCTTGCCTCTCAAATGTGATTATATGAGAACATTATCATTATATTGACAGGTAACATTGATAAAATTAGGATGTTTGTTTTGCAGAAATGATTTGAAGCATATATTGGCTAGTGTTCAGAACTGAAAAACATTTTTCTTTGCCTGTTAACACAGGTTTTTAGGTTTCTAATACAACCATACTTCTAGACTTGAAATAGTGCTTGGGCTCATTTTTTTTCGATGTTTTTATAGTTCTGGAGCCTCACAACTGAGTAGCCTGGGACTTATACAGAATAAAATTACAGTATGTGCAACAAATGATTCCTATCAGATGACCAAAGAGCGCATGACCCAAGCAGAAGAGGAATTACGCAATCGAAGTGCAAAGGTTATTAAGCCTGGTGGACGATATTTAGGTATGGTTGTATTTCATTTTCTACTAGATGTCTGTAAGTTTTGAAATTCAGTGATCAGTCCTTTCATCATACTGTTAGCAAAGTTTATATGTTCAGAAGCCTCAGTTTTAGGTAGCTCTCTGTCATACTGCAGATTTAAAATCTGTTGCTGCGTTTAGAAGTTAGCATTTTTCCTTCAGAAAGCCTGTCAGCTCTTCCTTCCTCGTTCCCATATTGCTTGGCTGGTTAAAATCTTGGCCATCATTGTGCAGGGTTTTAGCTTCCAATGCACCTACCTTTTCTATTTTAGTGACTAACATTTTGATTTTGAAACAACACTTCTGAATAGCCAAATACTGCACTAAACCAGCATTTGAAATTCTAATCTAAAAAAATTAACACTGAGGAGGTCTCTTAGACAAATTCAAACACTTCGGAAAAATTTGCTTTTCTTACATGCTAATACTAATTAGATTTCATTTATGCCTTCATCATGAATGAGCAACTGTTACTCTAAGACCATGTTTTTCCATTAAAACTGCTGAAGTAACATAACTCTGGCATCTGCCCGTGGATGTCATCATTTTGTACAGAACAAAAAGTACTCAGGTGATGCTGCATTATTAAACCATTCTGAGTACTGTTTCGCTGAGGAGCTTGGTGTTAATTGCAGATAGAGCCCCAGTGAGCATGCAGTGCCGCAGCCGGACATGGCAGTGAGCTGGACTGGCTACATCAACCTCTGCAGCAAAAGCTGGCTTGTGCTGGGCTTTGTCCCTGTGCTGGCATGGACACCCCTGCCATGGCAGGCTGCTCGCTCCTATACCTCCTCTGTCTGCAGAGCCTTCTTGGAAATGCAAAAACAAAGTGCAGATGGCCTCTGTTGTGGGTGTTGGGCAGGGTGTGGGTTCATGCTGGGATGGGGACATGCATTGTCCAGGCTGCAAGGTGAGATGCCACCTTGCTGTGTTCTGCAACAACTGCTTGGAGAAGCTTCATTTTACATGGACATCATCTGTGTGCTTCTTGATGATTGCTTAAACAGACCTCAAGTGAACGCCATAAGTTAAATAAATGGGGTCAGAAGATGGGCAGCAGGAGAATTGACGACATTTGGGGATGCTTCTGTTTCAGGCTGGCACAGGCAAAAGTCAGGACAGGGCTGGTTGCCAATGGAGCATGGAGGGTGGCTTTCAGCATGCTTCATGCACTGCAGATTGGGAGCTGGGGTTGTCACTCATGGTAATGTGTGGTTATGTTTTTGGTTGATTTTTTTTTAAGTGATTCAGAGATGTGACTTAAGGTGTTTGAATGCTGCCTATGCTGTCTGCTGTGCCAGGGGACACATATCTAAATTGTGTTTACCTTGTCGCAACACTTTTAATGTGTTCATACACAACTGGCAAGTTCATGCTGCTCCGGAAGTGTAGCCAGGTGTGTTTGTGTGGTGAGGTTTGTTATTGAAAACCAAAAGAGCAAAGTCTGGGGATAGAAAGGTTGTGTAAGTTTGGCTTGCACTGCAAAATGGCAATGAATTTGTACTGTTCCTGGGAATAGCAGTACATAAGCACAGCTATGTGCTGTTCTCTTTCCTGTGACTCCAGAAATTTTCTGAATTCCAAGCATGTGTGATGGAAAAGAGGTGGAGCTTCAGTTGTTACAACTCATACTCATTAGGCTCCCTCATGTACCAAACGCAAGTTGTTAGTGTCAAAAAAATTCCTAGTTTGTCTCTTATCTTCTGGTGAATTGCAAATAATTTTTACAATGATTTTATGTAATATTGCAGGTTTTTTTTTTCCCTGTTCTGTAGCAGATGCTATTTAAAAACAGAGTGGGGAAGCTGAGGGCTTTTTCTGGGAAACCCAGGATTGAGTACTGTTGCTTTAGCATTCTGAATTCACTGTTCACAAGTGCTTACATTGTTCCTCCAGTTGAGAAATATGAGTCTTTGTAGAGCTTGATCCAAAGTTTTAAAACTCTTTAACCATGGTCCCAAGAACAGTTAGATTTTTGATGCATTGTTTCTGCCAAACTTGATGCCATCTGTGTGGGCATATGTAATAAGAGAGGGTGAACTTTTCTCTTTAAAATGAGTAGGTCAGGTGAAGAATATCATGTTTTGGTAGTTTCTTTAAGCAGTGATGCAATTATTTGTGTAGACTTGGTCTCCCTAGGCATTAGTGGTGAACGTTTTAATTATATCAAAGGCCTTTTCTTAACTGTATTCTTCTAAAAATAATCTGATTTATTTTATTCAGTGCTAAAGATTATGAACTGAAAAAATAAAATCTGCATCTATATAAATAAACCAAAGTCTTATAAAGAGCTATATAAAGTCTTCCAAACAGTATCATTCATTTACCTGATTTTTATTGTATTGAATAATTTCTTAATTCTTGCTTGATGCGTCTTTACTCTCTGTATATACCAGTAGATCTTAAAATGCTAACCAAACACAGTTTTTGCAGATTATCTGGACTCTTTAAAATCAACCTCCTTGTCTTCTCCCAACCTCCCATGTAGCTTTTTTTTTTTCTTTTTTTTTAAAACCCTTAATTTAGGAAAAAGAGTACAGATAAGAAGAGCACCACAAAGCATTCCAGATGCTGCGCCTGAAAGGAAGAGGTCAGCACCCATAAACCCAGCAAATACAATACGGAAGACTCATACAAACAATACTGTTTCTCAGCGACCATACAGGGACAGGGTGATTCACTTACTGGCGCTGAAGGCCTACAAGAAACCAGAGTTACTTGCTCGTTTGCAGAGAGATGGTGTCAACCAGAAGGACAAGAATTCCCTTACAGCGATCCTGCAGCAGGTGAGATCATGACTGCCAGCATGTTTTTAACTCCTGCTGTTCTTTTAGTCATAATTTTGGGATGTGTTACTCCCTTATTTAAATGAGAAAATAATAAACGCCTTAAGTAATCCTCTCACCACTTAAGTGTTTCAGCTGACTTTATGCAAGTGCTTCAAAATGCAAGCCCAAGTGAGGGAAGGAAATATTAAAAGATTGGTAGAGGGTAGTTTTGTTATGCTAAGGTGGCAGGCATCAATTAGCTATTTTTGGCTTTGTTGCTCCTAATGCCTTTTTTTTTTTTCTCTCTCTATTGAAGAGGAAACTGCTGAACTAGCTAATTAGGAGAACCTGATCATGCTTTCTCTCGATTGCTTGACATAGCTCATCTTAGCACTTAATATTTCTTGTTCCAAATTTATGGGGAGCGAAGTTCAGTAATCAGGTAAATTAGTATTTCACATGCATGTAGTTGGTGTCCTGTACGTGGTCCGTGGCTCCTTGTGGGATCTGTTAGGACTGTGATCCATTGGAAGGTGGCGCAGCCAAACAGTAAATGAAAAAAGCTTTTGTCTCCGTTGGAAAAAAAATTTTTCTTTGATATCATATGAATTCTTTCTTTATCTTTCTTGCAGACTTTTTGTCATATGCAGTAGCTTTTCAAGTGCCCCTTTAAGTTCTGCTTGTATTTCTTTATCATATTCATCAAAATCACCAGTAAGCCTCTAGTATTATGTAGGTGAAACTTCTAAACTCTGTGTTCAAGAATGTCACATACTGCTTATTTTCTAATAAAATTGTTCTGAGAAGGCTCATTACGATAGCATATGATGTTTTCTAAAACTATCTGTTCCCATAGACTGACTGGATTGTGCCCACAAAGTGGGAGTATTTCCTGTGTATCTAGAATAGTTTTGAAAACTATTCCAGTGAGTAACTCAATATTTACGCAGTTTCAGTTGTTCAAATATGTTAAGTATCGTTTAGTTTGCCCAAAACAATGATAGTTTCCAACCTCAGAGATGCACAATTTAATGGAAGACTTGTTCTTAAGTATGAATTTAATCAACTTTAAATATAAAATTGACTATTTATGGAGTTCCAAAAGCTCAGCTCTCTAGAGTAAAAAGTAATAATAATTATTAAAAAAATCACTGACAACAGCTTCCTGTCCCATTGTTTTTGGCAACATTTAGAGATTTTCTTGGAGTTTTTCCATTATGTGGTGTGAATTCCCTAAAGGTATTGGTTTACATTCAGAAATCATCACATTAGCAATGCTACACTGTGAAAAGCCTTGTTCACATTTTTCTTACCGTCATGATCAGTTCTTTAGGAATCTAAAGTCAGGAACCTAAACTAAGGCCTAAAATGCACAGGTTTCATTATCTGAGAATGAAGCTTTAATTCAATTTGTAGCAAATCATTTACAGTTCTCTGGGTTTCTTTGTTACTTTGAGTTATTTTTAAGCAGGGGAAAGACATGCGTACACAGACACAAATTAGCAGTGTTTATCTACAGTGTCAATAAAATTAAACTCAACTCTGAGAATGTGTCAGAAAATAGATCAAAAAATAAAGCATGCTTAATGCACTAACGCATTTAAATCCTCCTTCTCTGAGCATCGGTATTCACACCTTTTAGTAAACATAACAGAAAATAGTCAGAGCTGCACAAGGCAGTGGTGTGTGCAGAGTGATTGAGTGTTTTGTATCAGGTAAATGGGCCAGCACTGTTTTTCACTGAAGTTTTCTCTGAAGCTCTGAGCAGGTATCAAAGTAGGAAGTCTTGAAACCATTTGGGCCCATTGACAGGTCTTGAGATTTTGCTAGCTAACTTGTACTTTTTGAGTGTGCCTTGTGTTTGTCTTAGGGAATACTTAAAAACAACTTATTTTCAGAAGCACATGATTTTCTCATGACAGTGACTTGCTGCAATCAACCTCTGTCTGGAAGAGTGCATCTGTACATCCCTCCTTTAGCACTAAGTTTTGATTTATAAATAGAACTTGATAGGTATGACCATAGTTACCTTTTTTCCATCTGTAAACCTTCAGTGTGGCTTAAAACTAATGGAATGGATGAATAATTCATCTTTGTACTAAAAGAAAAAGTATTGTTCTTGTTATGGTAAGCCTTTTCAATAGAAAGGTATTGTTTCTTGTGGTGCACTTGTTTGAAAGAGAAAAGCAGTTCTGTTTACAAGGCAAGTGACAACAAATGAAGCTGCATTTGCTCGTGCTGTGGTCCTTGAGGTAGTGACAGAAGGGTTTGTCCAGGACTGCTGTGTTCTGTGATCACAGTGCAGTGTTGTCAAACACAGGGACAGCTGGTGTCCTCTGAAACAGTGCAGCTCAGGCCTCTGCACGTACTTCATTGTGACATAGCTGTATTAAAGACAGAGATGTGTGGTTCAGAGAAAGCTTTTCATAAGAGTAAGTTTTGAAGATGCTTGCAGCTTTTGGGCATTTTTTATATCCAAATTGACCTCGTTTTTGAGGATCAGTGCTCATTACATGAGAACTACTTTGATCTTCAGATTAAAAACTGGTACTTGATTTTATTTTCATTGTTTATTTAGCTGAACATTACTGCTGTGGTTTGCACTTAGCTGTAATGGATGTTTTTCTGCTGTAAATGTCTAGGTAGCCAACTTGAATCCCAAGGATAATTCTTATACTCTGAAGGATTACGTATTTAAAGACATTCAGAAAGACTGGCCTGGATACAATGAAGTTGATAAACAGACATTGGAGTTAATACTTTCTAGGTAAGTTCAGTCTCTAACGTGGATGTCCAACCTTTTGGCTTCCCCGGGCTACACTGAGTGAAGAGGAACTGTCTTGGGCCACATATGAAATATGTAATGTAATGTAATTAATGTAAGTAACAAAACTTCTTTTATTTTTTTATATTTTTTTATTAAAACATTTTTAAAAAGGGGCAACAGAAATGTAAAACTATCAGGTTGGACATGTATGCCTAGGAGAAGGAAAACAGCAGTTTTCTGAAAACTGTATGTCTTTCCAATATTGAAAGAACTATGACATGGGTGCTTTTGCCTTGTAACCTGAAATGTGACTAATTCTTACAGAAAAGTAAACTCATCTCAGAATACCACCAGCACCAGTCATTTGGGATCTCCTGTAACTTCTAATAAAGATGCTGCATCAGCTTCTCCTTCTCAGGTATTTCATGGCTTTTTAAAATAATTTTCAGTGTATTAAGATTTAACTTGCTTTTATATTGGATTAAAAGCCGTAATACAAAGCACAAGTATTGTCTTTACTGTATGAGAAACTGAAGCATTTATTTCTACTTGGATGCTTAGCTTACATTCTTTTATTTTTTTTAATGGTTACACTGTCAAAGACTTCAAAACTTTCAGTAACACAACCTAAGGACTGCTGTATTTAGTGTGCTGTGTTTCAGAACACTTATTAAAATCCTCAGAAAGACAGACAGTTCTTGTGCACATGTTATCTTGCAAATACACCTTGATCTGACAGAAGCTATCCCTGTAGCATTTGAAGAGTCAAGGTGCCAGCATAGCATATATCTATCAGTAGCACATTGACCTTGCAGGAGCTACACTTGTCTGTAGAGGCTAAACTTGTTGGCTACCCATTATTGTTGCGTACTTTCTGATTAAAAACTGAAAATTGTATTGTATTACCCCATGGCTTGTTCATCTTGGTGTGTAGGAAGGCCTTCTGAAAATGATACATGTATATTTTTTTAATATGATTGCATGTGTTCGAGGTTCTTTGTGTTATGGTTGTCACAATATATGAAACATGCACAAACATCCTTGTATTGCTATTTAAATATATAATGCTTAGAAAATTCTGGAATAAGGAGAAATTACAGTAGCAATCTGCTGTTTGGAGGAATATTTTTCCTCTTGCTGGCATCATTTAAATACCCATTATGAAGCAGGGTAAAAGGGAAGTCTGGATCAGTGGGTCCAACTCCCAGCCTTTTCAAACTTCAGATTTTTACGTCCTGCTTTCCTAGCAGTAGAACAGGATAATACAGGCTCTTTAGAAGTAGCTACAGACTCATGAAGTAGCTTCATGATAAACGTGTTGCTTTAAGTAAAAGTATGACACTTTGTTTGACTGGAACTGCATGTTAGTAAGTGCAATTGAAATTCAAAGACATTTGGGAGCACGAGCTTGTGTGTGTGTAATGATAAACTGGACAGTACTTGAAGTCTCTCACCATTAAGGTATTTGAGTTTAAAAAGAGGAGGAAGGGCACGCTTCTGTTTTTGCCCTGATTTTCTTCTTCTCAAATAGCAACACAGTGCGTGTTCTGTGGACCTCTCTCTGTCTTACAGCAGGGTGGCACAGAGCTGTGCCCAGCACTGTGGTCCACACCATCACCTTATAAACCAACATTACCACAGCAGGCTTGTTGAGAAAGAGGACAGGAGACCATGTTTCAGCTGGAGAAAACAGCTGGAGTGGCAGCTGTAGCAGAGCTGTGTTTTTTACCTGTTTCTTGTCATCTGTTTTTTAGATGCTAGATCTGTGTTTAATAGCTGCCTGTTCTGAAATTTTCTTCTTTCAGACTGGGAGTACAACTGAATGCTGTTGATCCATTTTATTTTTCAGAAACGGCTCTTGGATTTCGATTTCATTGATCCCCTGATGAACAAGAAGCCGAGGATCTCCCACCTCAGCAGTCGAGTCCAGCCGTCCTTGAGCGGCCGCCTGCCTGCCCCCAGCAAGAAGGCAGCCCCGGCCTCCACAGCGCCTGCCTCGCTGTCCCTGCCCGCCGCCTACCCGCCTGCCTCCAACCCACCCCAGACTGCTAGCTCCATCTCCCCCAGCACCCCCGAGGGGCGTGGGACGCAAGACCTGCCCGTAGACAGCATCAGCCAAAGTGGCAGTAATGTCTTCGAGCACCAGCAAGAAAAATATACCTCTCGGACTCCTTTGGAAACCCCACGGCCTGCCGCCAGTAAGTTGGAACATCCTGCATCCACAGACGAGAAGGATGTGGTGTTGTACAAGAAGTCCATGAAGAAGGCCAAAAAGCATAAGGAAAAGGACCAAATCGAAAAGCAGGACACTACAAATGCGGACAAAAAGAAGGACCTTGGAAAAGAAGAAACTGCTGAGCTGGAAAGCCCCTCTGGTTTGGAGTCAGATGAAGGTAGAAATACACTGCTTTCCCTAACTATTGCATGGGTAGCCCCTGTGAAAAGATGCCAGTAAAACAAAGGACCAGAAATATTAATAATCGATTTTTTTCACTTGCTGTATGCTAAATTCCTTACCGTTATCCCTAATTTATGATAATGAACAATTAGCAAATGTTTTTTTTTTTTTGTCTATTCTTGCATTACATTTTAGCTATCAGTTTCTTCTTTTCTTTTACAAAAAAAAAAAGAAAAAAAGAAAAACAGCAACATGAAATTAAATACTGAACTTGCTCTGCTGGAGCCTTATCTAAAATTAGGCATGTTTTTAAGAATTCTCACTGCAGTACAGAAATCATTAGAACAAATAAATAATACATGGATGCCCCTTGGACAGTAACCCTTTAAAAGGAGAGCCTAGGTGCTAGAAAAACACAGGTAATGGATTTATTTTTTTTTTGACTTCCATTAAACTGACAGTTCTCTGAAATTTACTGCACTTTTTGGTTAAAAACATTTTAAAGCCTACATACTAATAATGCATAATTAGAAAAGCTTGTGATAGCTTCTGCATAGCACTTTACTGAAGCACATGATCAGGTATAAATGTATTTTCACAATACAACTTTTGTGATAATCTGTCTCTTGGTGGAAAGTCCAAAACCTGAATAAACTGGCATATGGCTTACTAGAGTTTTGGTTTTAACAGTGCTATAAGCTGACCTCCATCTTAGCTGCAGAACTCACTACTTCAGCAAGCTAGAAGCCAGGTTTGGCCCTTGGCTATCACAGCCAGGAGGCATCTTTAGAGCCTTCAGGGTGCCCCTTTGAAGTGCTGTTGTGCGTGTAGGAAAGGTGCTTTGTGGTGGTCTTTTCATGTGTACCCCAGTGCCCATGTGCAGTGTGGGATTACTTTGAAAATATTCTTGCTTGGCTATATAAACAACATCTTTATCCAGTAATGTAATTCTAAATTACTTTGGAAATAAAAATCTATGTTAACCCTGAAGTTGATATTTACATCAAAGCTTTCAAATGGGCCAAGGCATTTCAGCAAATACTGCTTGAGCTTTTGGAAGTGAAATGCTCACATCATGCAATAACTCTTTTCCCCTGACTTAGCTCAGATGGCTTACGGTTTGTAGAAATGGCTAAGCCTTGGCAGAAATACTGTGCTTAGAATAGTGGCAGTGTAAGATAATGATTAACGTGAAGGTTTATGTTTTTTAAGCTTTCCAACAAACACCAAATGAAAAAGAAGGACAAAGGTTAGATAAGATACAATGTAAGAACGCTATTTCAGTTTCAGCTAATTTTTCCTTAAAGCAGCCGTTTTTCTTATTTTTCAAAAAGAAGATGGATTTTAAAATATTCCTTCAGGAAGTATTAGAGGGTGTACTGTGCTTTTGTAATGCCATCGAAAAGAGCAAAAGAACGATTTACAAGTGCAAATAACTTTGAAACCCAGTATTACTATGTTAATGAGGAGCAAGTTTTTGCAGTTTATTGAAGCCTGAATGCCAGTAACCCATATACAGTGGTCTTGACTTTTCTGCCTAGAAAAGTGCTGAAATTAAATCTAACTTTGTATGTCCAAAATGGGCTGGGAAGGAGGGATAAAAATGTGGCATAAAAAGATCTTCAGTTTTCTTCTCTCTTTATTGCAGTCCTCTGCTGATTTACATCATGCTATCTTTTATAGTGCATCTACATCTGTTGCTGTGTAACTTGAATCCCTGTGCAGATGCCACATCACGTCTTGGATTAATAGAAATTAACCTCTGATTAATACATTGGTCAGGCAGAAACTGTGGAATAAGGTCACCGTACCCTCTCTTTAAGCTGTGGTACTGCCTACTGTGGAAAAGGTTGCGTGAGCCCTGTGATTAATATATAAAGTTTGTTTTCAGTAATGTTCTGTGAGACTAGAACTCAAAAGGATTTTTTTCAAGCCCCTGGGGTTGTTATTGTTTCTTTGTATTAAAAATCTGTTTATTGCAAGTGTCAAACTTCTGCTTTTTGCAGGAGTTAAAAAGACTTGCACTGCCTCCACAGATTCTCCTTCATCAACAAATGAAGAACCAGACTACTTCAAGTGAGTAAAATAACAATTACCAATCTCCTGACACTTACTGAAGCAGTTGAAAAATCACCTGTAAAAACTCTAGTTTAGCTACAAAATTGGAAAGCTACCAAAAAATAATTGTAAAGTAATGACAAATTCCTCTAAAATGGCAATTTCCTTTGAAGGAACTTGCCATTACTCTAAAATTGCATTTTGACTTAAGTCAAGCAGCTGTATTATGTGAATATCTGTAAGTTTTGAAGTCTGAGCTCCTCCCTCAGTTATTTTGAGGGAGGGAAAGTGTTAAGTACAATTTTCAAAATGCTTTGGCAGATAAAACAAACATTTAATTTTACTGCTCTTGAAGAACAAAATAAGCAGCACGTGTTCGCATGTCTTTAGAAGAAGGAAGGAGAGCTGAATGTCAATACGCTGAGTATGCAAAGTTTGAGTATCTTTCCTGTGTTTTTATTGCTAAGTACATCTAAGTTGGGAAGGTGCTGAGGCAAAATTAGCAAAATTTTAAGTCTGGCATTATGAACTGTATATATATGAACTAGCAGAAGTTAACCATCAAAGTTCTTTCGAAAGCTTTGATATAAATGACCACTGATTGATTGGAAGCTGCAGCAAAATATCCAATTTCACCACAGAATTCTAGAGGAAAAACCTGAAGATAAGAGAGAAACCTTAATTCAAATTTAAATTTTAGCTTCTTGATTATGAGTATGAAAAAAGGTACAAATGTGCCAAATATGAATATGAAATTTTGCATATCCGCAATGACTGGGGTATTGTGTTCTTTACAATTTAAGAAAGAATTCCCAGTTTAGTTTAATTTTAGCTCCTTCACAGATTGTCACACATCAGATTAACATGCCCTGAAGTTAAAATTTACCTGCCCTATAAAGGAATTTTTCATACCTCATTGTGATATGACAAGCATTAAAGAACTTGCTTTGAAATGATGTGATAGCAGAATGAATAAGTTGCCTAAATGCTTTTTTTAGAGTAATAAAATTAATTTTCAATTAGAGGGGTTATTGTGTGGAGGCAGTGTCTCCAAGTACTGTATAATTCATGAGTATAATCCTAAAGCATGTTGAAGATACATAGGTCTCTCTGAAAGTAATGCCTCCTATTTATTTGCATGGAAACTACAATAGGTACGCCATAATGTTGTTTGATAGAGACAATTCTCAGCTACAAAACCCTATTCTTCAGCATAGTCACCACCATTAGCTGTGCGTCTTCACCAGTGATGAACAGGAGCCTGCGTGCTGCTCTTGTCAAAATCTGCACGAGCAGAGGTGACCACTGTCGCTGTCACCACTGCTGAGATACACCACCACCACCTCGCTGTGCTCACATCCACTGTTTAGGCTCCATCAGCGTTCAGCAAGCATCCATGAATGTCAGTGGGTGCCATTCTTTCTGCATGGAGGAATTCAATTCCACGCCTTTGCTCCATAAATGCTTCCATGTCACACACCCTTGTGTCAGAGTGCCCCTCTGCTGCCATCTGTCGCATGGCAACAACATGGAACAGGATATGGGTGGGAAGGTTCAGCCTCTGCTGCTATCCCACCAACATCCACCTCTGGCATTGTGGGCCAATATAATAAAATAGGAGGCATTACTTTGGGATCTTCCTTTGTAATTTTCTAGAAGTAGTAGTTAGTGAGCCACCTGGGAAAAGTGACTGAATCTGTTGTTTGAGAATAGAAAGGGCCTTCTGGGAGAGGTGATTGTAGGTGGCTGTCTTAGCCGTAGCGATCATGAAATAATTGACTTCATAATTTTTGGTGTAAGGAGAAAAAGGTCAGCACTCTGCCTTTTAAGAGAGCAAACCTGACGCTCCTCAGGGAGCTAGCTAGCAGAGTCCTCTAGGAATGGGGAGAGTGTGGAGCTGCACTTCTCATCTACAGGGAGAAAACAAGAAAAGCAAAAGCTCAGCTTGAATTTATGCTGGCCACTGTGGTGTCAGGCAACAAAAAGGGCTTTTTCAAGTTATGTCAGCAGCAAGGGGACATGAAAGGAAAACACTGGAAAACTACGTGATGCAGGTCATCACTCAGCAAAGAAGGGTTAGGAAAGGCAGAAGCATTTAATGCCCTTTCTGACTCAGTACTTAATAGTAGTGACAGGTCTTGGGCTGCCTGATCTTCTGACTTGGAGGGTCGCAATGGGGATAGCAGTGACTTTCCATCTGTGATCACCAAAACTGTAAGGGAAGTAGTTGCCTCAGCTCAGTGTTCATAAGTCAGTGAGCCTGGTGGGATTCACCCCAGAGGGCTGAAGGAATTGTGAACATTAAAGCTGTACCTGTCTCAACCATTTACCAATGGTCATGGGAATCTGGGGAGATCCCTGCTGACTGGAAGCTACCCAACATTATACCCATCTACAAAAACTGCAAAAGAGAGGACCCAGGAAACTGCAGACCCATCAGTCTAACTTCAGTCCCTGGAGAAGTTACAGAGAAGATTGTCATGCAGGCTGTTGGAAGTCAGTTAAAGAACAAAGCTGTTATCAGGCACAGTCATTGTGGGTTCATGAAGGGAAAGTCCTGCCTTAGTAATCTGATCTCCTTCTGTGGTAAGGTCACTGGCTTGGTGGGTGAAGGGTAGGCGGTGGATATCATCTTTCTGGATTTCAGTAAGGCCTTTGTTACAGTACAGTCCCTCACAGCACCTCTCTGGACTAGTTGTCCAACTGTGAGATAAACAGGTTCGCTACACTGGGTGATGAATTGGTTCAACAGTAGAGCTCAAAGAGCTATAGGGGATGGGGCTACAGCGAGCATCAGGCAATCATCAATGGCAGGAGGTTCAACAAAGGAAAGTACCAGGTTCTGCACCTGGCGCAGCCTGGAAGACAAGTAGCTGGAGAGCGGCTCTGCGAGAAGGGACCTGGGGGTGCTGGGGACAGCAAGGTCACCTTAAGCCAGCAGTGTGCCCTGGCAGCCAGGAGGGCAAACTGCATTGTGGGGTGCCTTAAACACAGCACAGGCAGCCAGTCGAAGGAGGTGATTTCCCTACTTTACTTTGGGTTGGTGCAGCCTCACCTTGAGCACTGTGTGCAGTTCTGGGCTCCACAATATAAAAAGGATGGTTAAGGTCCTTGAAAACATCCAGAAGCGGGCAGCAAAACTGGTAACAGGGCTGGAAGTCATGTCCTGTGAGGAGAGGCTGAGGGCATTTGGGTTGTCTTGTCTGGAGCAGAGAAGGACAGGAGGTGACCTTACTGCTCTCTGCAACTCCACAAGGAAGGGAAGCAGAGGGAGGGGTGGGGCTCTGCTCCCGGGATCCAATGGCAGGATGGGAACAGCCAAAGCTTCCAAGGGAAGGTTCAGGACATTAGGGAAAATTTCTTTACCATGAGGTTTGTCAAACACTGAAGCAGGCTTTCCAGAGAGGTGGTTGATGCCACCATGACTGACAGTGTTTGAGGCATTTGGATAATGCCCTGAATAACATGCTCTCACTTTTGGTTAGCCCTGAAGTGTTCAGGCAGTTGGATGTGATGATCTTTGAAGGTCCCTTCCAACTAAGCTATTCCACTCCAGTTATGTTCAAGCACAGCCAGTCATATTATTACAACAGTCCTAAGTCCGCAAATGGTCTTGCCTCATTACCATGCCCACTGGGGCTTCCAGCATGGAACAGCCGTAAGTTGGCTTCAGTCTTTTGTTTATGTCTCCCTGAGACCTTGCTCTTCTCTGGAGTTGAAGTATCTCAAAACAGAACTTTGGTGCTTTTGTTACATAATCAGTTTGTTGCTCCTAGTGCATCTTGCAGAGGTGCTTGGGGCCCATGTTTGTGTCTCTGGGCAGAGACAAAGCAATCAGTTCCTAACCTTCAGGAGAACAGTTAGATCTTCCCTTGCAGACGAGGTAAGGCAGACCAGGGCGCAGCAATTCACCCCTTCCCTCCCAGCATCTGTTTGATACTATGAAGTGTCTTTGGTCTAAGACTGAATGTGCACTTGTGTTTTCTGCCAGAAAATACATAGCTATAGTCTCATATGAGCAACGCCAGAGTTACAAGGATGACTTCAACGCAGAGTACGATGAATACAGGAGTTTGCATGCTCGGATGGAGAGTATCACCAGAAAATTCATGAAGCTTGATGCACAGCGGAAGCAGCTTTCTCCAGGGTCCAAGGAATATCAGGTAAAGAAGAGTAAAACCATGAAGACTGTGTTTCACTTCCCTCTTACCTCTTACAGAAGTCTGTATTTTCAGCATAGGCAGGTGCTTCAGTTTAGTAATCCATTAAATTATGTTGACATAGTTTTAAAAGTTCCATGTCCAAGAGAGACCAAGTAGGTGGTTGTATAGCTGGAGTTACCAGGTTGGATGTAGCTTTACTGACCACCTCACGGCATCCTGGTGAAGTGAGAGTGCTGCTACATCGATGAGAAGGGAGAAGAATAGAAGGTCCATAACCCCCAGGCTTTGCTGACCTGCTGTTTCTCCTCATTTAAAAGGATGTTTATTTCATATGCTTAACAAGACCTACAGCCATAAGCATGTTCAGCTTCTGAGAATTTTAGCAAAGAAATGTATTAAAAACCTGATTATCCAGCTCTCAAGCCTGGGATGACATTATTTGGACATGCAAATTCCCAGTGCGCAGTACCAGAACTCTTTAAATCTTTGTGCATGCTGAGGATGCTTGGTAGCCTCTGGCAAGCTTTTGTAAGTTTTCACATGGATTGCAAATGTATTAGTGAATAAGAGGAACATTTTAAAAACCCTGGTACTGCTCAGTCAGACAAAGGAGAGAGGCTTTGCGGAGCTCACACATATAGTCTGACCCTGCATGGGCTAGCTCTTGACTTCCATGGCTTCACAAAACCCTGCAACAAGTCGTTTAGCCCTTATTGAAGGCTCCACCCAATTGAGCTGTCTGTGAAAGCAAGTATTTTGCAGTGGGGTGAATGACCTCACAAAGGGGATCTTCAAACGTGTTTTCTTCCTGTTGCTTGTTTACATGTTTAATTGCAGATCTGGGTTTTATTCTAGGTTTGTTGGTCCAGCTGTTTTTTTTTTTTTTGTGACACAGGAGAGTAATGACTCTTGGATAAGAAAATATCCTGGCTAAAACTGTGTGCATTTTTAACGCTTTATTTAGTTGCATTTTCTAGTAGTAATGAAATGTTCTTCATATTATTCTCATATTTCTTTTTTTTTGGAAGATGCTTCATGAGGAAGTCCTAGAAGAGTATCGGAAGATACAACAGGTATGTGTACCAGTCTGTGATACCAGGTCTGTGGGAATCAGAAATTGCTGGAGTGGTCTTGAGGCCATTTTTAAGCAAGGGACATGAAATACTAAACTCAGAAATATTTTCATGTCCTAAATTTCATGCCCTAATTTTCATTTTATCTTTACAGTCTAGCCCCAACTACCGTGAAGAGAAACACAGATGTGAATATCTCCATAACAAGCTGTCTCACATTAAAAGACTTATAGGTGAATTTGACCAACGGCAATCAGAGTTACGGCACTAGTCTTCTGCTTGGACCAGCACATGTGAATGAATGGAAATTTATTTAAAATTCTGGATGACTTGCTCTAAGATTCTAAGGAGATAGAACTTTTGCATTACAAAAGTTTCAGTATTAGTATACTTGAGTTGACTACTTCTGTTGTTGTTGATGTTGTTTATATGCATATTTGAAGCTGCTTTCTCTGGTCCCTTTTTTTCTTCAAGACTTATGTTTGTCCATTGAAATCATTTTATCAGTAGATGCTGGGACCCAGTACATCTACTGCAAAGTTGTGCACATTTTAGGAAAATATTGTAGCAAACTGAAATACTTTTGGATAAATATAAGGCTATTTTTCTGACCTTTCTTGTTAATGCAAACTCTTTGCCTTAAATGGTAGAAGGTTTAGAAATTTGCACAAAAATAATAAAAAAAAATATTACATTGTTTTGGAGGGTTAAAGAGGCATGTATGTAAGTGCTATATACATCCCATCTTTGTTACAACAGAAACTCGTCACTGCAACTTAAACCCCCCATTGCAATGGTTGCCTTAAGGTGTTTGCTTGTGTGTATTTAGTGTAGTTAAATTATTAGCTACACTGCTTCCCACCTCGCTGAAGCACCTGGGAAGCACTACATGGCCTACCACTGTCTGAAAGTGTGTGTCTGTACTGTGTGCGTGCAAAAATGTGTGGGTGTGAGCATGCATGATGAGGAGGGAAAAAAAAAAAAAAAAAGCTGCTACTCTAAGTAGGCCAAACGCTCAGGTTTAAACAACTGACGAGTGTTGCTCTAGGTTTTTTCCTATAAAATTGCTACTTCTATTGTGGAAGACGAGAGCATTTCCATTTCAATTGTTTGTCAGCTTTGTTAATGTTGGTAAAATTGATTCTTTACAAAAGTGAAACAGATATATAGTTTTGGGGCAAGATTATAAAACTAAACATGTAGGTTACCTATTTATATACTGCTATAAAGTATTTTTTGAAGAGAGTTATGCAAAGAAGCTATTCATGCCTACATGAAATGTATATTTAAAGATTTTTGTCCTGGGTGCCAGGAATATAACAGAGAACAGATGTATTTAACTATGAAATACTGTGATCACAAAACAGCACAAACTTTCATTTCATGCAGTTTTTATTTTCTTTTGATTTAAATCATTGCTTGCTTTGTCATGTGAAAACACGGGTTATCTGGTCAGAATAGAGCAAAATCTTGGTTTGTCTTATTATGTTTGTCTTTTCAAAATGCAGCCAATTGAAAAGGGAAGCATTATGTTTACAAATACGATTTTGGAATGTTTGCCAAAATAGTGGTAGTATCTCTAATAAACTTTATCTCCAGCATCAGAAAAAACCCACAAAGACCAAAAACCCGAAACTGTTGTATATCACTGTAAAGCAGAAAATGTTTTATTGTAAGAAAACTTGCATTCAAGTATATGGGGATTAGTAAATGGGGATTTGCATTTTTGCCTTAAATTTGTGGGTTCAGATACCTTACATTCATGAAGATGAAATAGCGTGCAAGAGGCATCCCCTTCTGTTGCATGACAACTGTACTTGTTGTGTATTACGTATTTGGGACCAAGCTGACTGGGTCCCTTGGCTTAACTTCCACATTTCAAAAGGCAAAGTGAAGGGGAGACCTCTTGCTGAACTTCAAGAGCTGCATTCATCTGGGCTCAAACACTAAGGCACACGCACAGCAGTGCCCAGGTCTAAGTGCAGGGGCTGTTAACTGCACTGCAGCCACACTGAGTGGTTCAGTTTCAACCTAGAAAAAAAGTGGCTGCTCAGATTAAAAGAGTAGGAATCTTCTGATACTGGGACCTGTTTTGGCGGCGCAGTGCCCTTTATCTAAACTGTATGCACATGTCTTGCTTTAGCTGCCATTGTGGGATATGTAGTGCTGCTATCCAGCTGTCCAAATGTGGTGTTACCATTCGTAGTGCTACCACTGTGTAACAGATCCGGTGCAGTTAATGAATTTTTCTCCTCCTTTTATGTGAAAAGATTGGCCTGTATTTGCACGCGTCTTCTGGTTTACAACCTGTGTATCTGTTGCAGCTGGAGGTTAATGCTACTTGAGAGGTCCACCACTGTGCATCATCATGAGACCTGACGAGCTACTGTAAAGACCTTAACTGAAGGTTTTGCTCATGTGCATCAAGCATTTCTTAAGCCTTGCAAGTATACCAAACAGCCTATGTAAATTTATAGCACTGTTTTGCAATACGCATCTCTCGTTGCCCTAAAGCTGCCATTCCTGTTTGGCGGATATGGAGAGCCCGCTGAAGCCAGGCCTGCGACTCTCGCCTGTCCCGTACAAGTGTCCTGCTTGCTCAGAGGAGCAAGCACTGCAGATAGTGGCATGCTGGCTGGGGTTACACTACAGCAGGTCTGGAGCAAATGACTGATGTAGAAGGGGGGCAGATGCTCCTTGTCCCGGAGGAGATGGATCTCACCATGGTTTCAAAACACACCAAGTCAAAGAGGGGTGCATCAGCCCTCTCCAGCTGTCTGAAAAAAAAATCACAAGTTACAAGGACTGGTTTCCCATCTTGCTGTAGTTTGTGGGGGGGAAAACTATGCCCAAAGAAATTTTTTTTTGAAATAGTAGCTATGTTCTAAACTATCACAGGAAGCAGATCGCTGTTACTGCTTTCAAGTCTTCATTTGATCTTGTCACTTATCAAAAAGTAAAAATATTTGAAAGTGTTTTGTAAACTGCTTAGTTAAGTGTTGGAAGCAAAGTTGCTTCAATAAGTTTTAAACAGAAGTTGGGTTAAAGTGTTGATATTGTAACCTTGTTCATTCGTTAGCTTTCTTTAAATAGTGTTGTTACGACCAGTCTGTCTGGATATGTAAATGTTGATTCATGTGAAGACCTATGGCTACTTTGAAGTATAATTCTTTTCAGAAGTTTTGCTCTACTCTGTTTGTGTACCTGAGGGGAGAGGGATGTGGCCAGCAATCCCATAGCCTTCTGGGGAGGGATATATGGGATTGTTTAAGGGAGGGCGGCATCTGGGAACACGAAGGATTATGACAGGGCTGTAAATCCCCCTTTTCTGATTTGGAGAGTATTGTAAAACTTTTTCAGTTGTTTCCTTGCAAACTGTATTAAAATTCTACGTGAAACATCTTGGGGCATTTTGTCAATGAACATTTGAGCCATTGTTGCCCTTCTGTTCTGCACCAACTTGGGTTCAATAAAATGTTCACTTTGCAACCCTGAGGTGTGGGGCTGTCTTTTGTCTGGGGGTGGCACTGCTGGGAGGCATGGGCAGAGTGGAGAGGTGAGCACTGCACATGGGATGAGGTGCATTGCTGCAGCCTTCGCTGAGCACCCTGCTCCGGGTTGTCCTCGGCTGGGCAGCCCTCTCCTGGGTCTTGCCATGAGCTAACTGCAGGGTTTCCTGCTTTGCAACGTGCTTGTCTGTTTCTCAACAGCTGTTGCGACGAGATGACTGCATCACTGTGAATAGTTGGTTACAAGTCTCAGTGAAGGTTTTACACGCACGTATCCTTACCCTGGTTTGTGTTTCACTTTAATTGTCTCTAGGATGTATCAGTTTCACATATTTGATGGCCACGTGCATTTCTGGTGGTCATTTTGATCTAGATCCCTCAACACTAAATCAAAGCCCAAACGTCACACCCCCCCCTCCGGAAACCACAAATTCTCTTTGAAACCCTAAGGTCTAGTCACTTCTGAGGCTTTCACTGTTAAAGGTTACTGACCCAGTAAGTTACATTTGCCATGTCTAAAAGCTTAGGTTTTGATGACACTTGAAGACATAGTCATCTTTTTCAAGTAGACAGAGCTTCATAGAGGAGGTCTTCTGGGACAGCACTTTTTTAATAATTACATGATTAAACATTTTAAATGTTTACACCCCGCTGGTGCACGGTACAAGACAGGACGCTGAGCGGGAACTTCTCTGTCCTGAAGGCCAGAAGATGCTTGGACCACTACTTGAAGGGAGCTTACAAGCAGGAGGGGTACTGAGTTTTTACATGATCTGAGTGATGTGACAAGGGGGGATGATTTAAAACTGAAAGGTGAGAATTAGGTTAGATGTTAGGAAGAAATTCTTCACTCAGAGGGTGGCGAGGCCCTGGCACAGCTGCCCAGAGAGCTGTGGGTGCCCCACCCCTGGAGGTGCTCAAGGCCAGGTTGGATGGGCCCTGGGCAGCCTGAGCTGGTGGGGGGCAGCCCTGTGCATGGCAGGGGGTTGGGGCTGGGTGGGCTTTGAGGTCCCTTCCAACCCAAGCCATTCTCTGATTCTGTGGTTCTACTACCCCATAATAGCTGAGCACTGTGCCCCTAGAGGAGGAGGTGATGGGGGTCAGCAGCCCCACCACCTGTCCAGTCGCTCACTTGACCCATGGCGTAAAATTAAGAGAAATGCATAAGCTACAGATAGAGAAACACCAGAGTGCAGGATAGTGACCTCCAAAGCACTGAGGCCCTCAACTAAGGCAACATGCTGCAAAGTATCCCCAAAGTATCTGTGTCCAAATGTGGAGTCCTCAGCACAGGAGAGATGTGGACCTGTTGTAGTGTGTCCATTGCTCTCATTCCTTTCTGGTCTTATACGTGGCATTGCCCTGAGAAATAATCTCGAGTGACTACAAGAGTCACAAGGATATATGTGCCATAGGAAGTAACAGAATAGTGTGACAGGAAGAGGCAGACCTGGTTTTATTTAAATTTGATCCCCTCCATCTCCAGCTAATGATGAAAAACCTGAAACTGGATTTTTCTTCCTCAACATTTCAAAGAAAATTGGGTGTTTTTCTTCCTAAAAGAATCCCTCTGTATCTTCCAAGGTTTATTTTATACTAATTCAGTAAATCCCCACAGCAGTGCTGAGAACAAAGCATTAAAATTAAGATGTATTAAAGCAAGGATCTTCTGTGAGTACATAATAAAGAGAAAGGATTTCTGTGAAATGGCAGCACATTGAAGCTTTTTGGCAAGAAAATATTGGCCACCACCGAGGTGAGCAACGTTTATGGATGAAAAGTAAACACCAAGCACAGCAAGAGGCAGTGCCTTGGCTAGAACAAGGGCAGCAATCTCACATCTCCCTGGAGTCTTTGCCCCAGCAGTGTGACGTGTAGCTGACGTGCAGCAAAACCGCTCCCTGAAGCCACCCAGCCCTGGCCTTGCCACCGTGCAGCTGCCCTGGAGGACATGTACCTCCCCCTTTCTCATCTCTTTTTTTAGTTTTCTGGGGTAATGATTCCATTTTTGGTTTGGTTTGGTTTCTCCGAGTGGGGAGGGGGCAATAACCCACAGACCACTCAGGCATCTCTGTACAAGAGTCCTCTTCCAAGCGTTTCCTCTTCTCTTGTTTCTAAGCAGATAATACATTTTCCTTCAGCAGCAGGAAAATCTTTAATTGGAGCATTCATCCTTCTTAGATGCCCCAGTGATAACCAGCCACAAGAGACAAATCTGTAGGAAGTCAGACTTCATTAATTCTAGTACCCACAAAACCAACTTTTTTCAGCTCAAATTGCTTTGTATGTCAAAAGCGACTAACAGCACTTTTCGTTCTTCCATGTTGCCTCAGCTGTGGAGTCCTGTCAATAAAAAGAAGTTAGGAGGAGGTGCTTTTGGTGGTGTACCAGGGGACATCCAGCCACCTATGCAGAGGGGAGCACCTCCATCGAGGATCTCTTGCCACTGCTGGGCTCCCCGTTCCCCCGCAGCAAAGGCCCTAGCTCACTCGAGTGCAGTGCCACAGAGCGTTCACATCGATGTTGAATTTCTCTCCTTGCTGGATGCAGCACTATGGTAAGCATGTGGCCAGAGACAAGAAGACAAGAGGAGAAGGGAAATGAAAGCAGTGAAAGGAAGACAGCTGTGAGAAGACTTCATACAGAACACAGCAAGCCGTCCCTGCTGCCAGGATAGACGCTGGGTTAGCTTGCCTTTCTGAACCACACTGCCAACAACTGGCACTCTCCCTGCCGGAATTTAGCCTTTTCCTGTGTTTACTCAGCACAGCCGTGCACAGGGCTGTGTTTTTCCAGGGAACAGCAGCAAACTCCTGTAACAGTATTTACCATTGTTCTTCATCGGCAATGAGCTGAGTGCTGGCTATCAGAAGGCTCAGTTCTCCAAAGTTCAGCCTGCTCCAACCCAAAGATCTGCTGGCAGGACCAGCCTTGTGGAAAAACCTCTCAGGATGTGCAGGTTGTAGCTGAGCCAGACACATTACAAAACCAGCTTTGATCTCAGTTGCATCCCCAAAGCACTGAGGGGATTGGGAAAAATATTCCAGCAGAAGACTTGCCGTGTTTTTTCAGGTCTTAAACTGTGTCCACAACTATTACAAATGGTTCATCTTCATAACAGCTCCGAAGCAGAAAAGTCACACTGATTAATTAACACCCGCACACCTCGCCCTGCCTCCGCTGCGCCCGACCTGCAACACCTCACGACATGGTGCAGCTCCACCACCAACGAAAGGGAAGAGCTGAATCACCTAATGCACTAATTGCGCTTGGTCCTTGTCATCAGAAAGCTCTTCCTGTTTGTGCACAGGCAGACAGCTATGCCATCCATAATACAAACCCTGCAAATTGTTGCAGCATGACAGGCCAGCTGCTGTGGCCCCAGAGATGCAGGTGGTGGTGGGATGCACACAACCACCTCCACCATTCTGTTTTCCACCTCCGTACTTGCAGTGTGCACACTGCTGGAGGAGAGAAACCAAGCAGCCCAGCTGCCTGAAGATTCCTGGTGCCTCCAAACACAAAGCAAACTCTGATGGAGTAAAGAGCACATGGCCTCTCGTGTTCTTCAGGTACAAACCTTGGCAGGGCCACAGAGCTGCACAGTATAAGAGCAGAATTTCTGAGGCATGTCATTCTTTTATTTCTTCTTTCTAAGCCACCTGCTGCAGTGTACATACCCTGCAATTTCACAGCAACGTAAACTTCACAAAACATAGCATACACTTGTTGTCACCTCCCATTCCTCACACCTCATCCCCAAGAAGAAATCAGATTTGTACTGAGAGTGTGAAACAGTAAAAGTTCCCAGGAAAAGTAATTTTAAAGGTTCTTATAGAAGTTCCATGGTAATTCAGGCAAAAACCAATTCTGAAAAATAGAAATAAACCAGGACTAGAATTTGCTGCTTCTGCATTTCACAAAGAGAAAAATGGGGTCTTTAAGCTCTGTCTCATTTCCCCAGCTTCCCAGCCCTCAGGAGCTAAGCCACGGTTTGAGGGCTGCCTCGGGGCAGCCGTGTCCCCCGCAGCTGCTCCACCAGCAGCAGCACCCCACGCTCCCAGCTGCGCTCTGTGCCAGCGAGAGTCCGGTGTCCCAGGGTGTCCGGGAACAGGGGCTTCACTTCTTCACTTTTTGGGAATCCCAGTAGGAAGCAGGGCAGTGGTATGGACACAAGTTGTGGCAATTGTTGTCGGTACCCGGCCCCAAGGTGCCTACAAACCAGGAACTTTCATGTGAATTAGTACTTAGCCACCGGGTGACTGCATGCGGTATCTTTTGTGCTCAAGGGTAATTGCAGATTGAGTTCCAGACCTCAGTGACTCTTTACACCAGTATCTGCTGCACAAACAGACTGAAGTGAGGCCGATGTCCTCCACATGAGCTGCTGTATTGTCTATCAGGTTGGATCACAGAGATGGCCGCTAACTGGGGCAAACAGCAATGCGACTGTGGCCATTCAACCTTCACCATTTATTGGGCAAAATACCTTTTTCTGATGATTCCAGCTACAAGTGGAAGGTTGTAGCTCTCTAGTTATCTCCCTGTTAAAGACGTTTGTCACTGTGATGCTGAGTGACACCACATCTTTCTATACAGCAGTTCCAGGCTTTACACAAGTACACAGTCTGACATGCTTATGATTTCTGTGTGTGCAGAACACCTGTCACCCTGGCAAGGAAAAAACATTTTCTTTCCAATATATTTAACAAGAAATCATTTTCTCTGTAATAATGAATCTCTGCAATTCAAAAAAAAAAAGCCTCTATAATACCAAAAAAANAAGAAGAAGAAGAAGAAGAAGTGAAAGAGAAATCCTCAGTGTGAGTATCACCTGTCTGTAGTGGACACAGCATATTTTCTTCTTCCTTTGAGGATGTTAAATTGTTTCTAAATTGCCTGTGAGGATGCCCTGTGCCTCAGCTCTGTAAAGGATTATTGCACTTGGAAGCAAAGAGCACACGAGCAGCCTTCATCCCACACAGACGTCAGAAGGCAGCAGTCCAGGGAGAGTCACGCCTGGCTTCTGCAGAAGGCATTTCCCAGCTGCATTCTGGGCGGACAGCTTCCTCTCCGAGGGAACTGCAACCCTCTGCAGGCAATTCAGGGAATGGCACACAGCAGTGTGGGTGCCCCAGCACGGAAGCGTAAATGGCACTGCAGCTTTCAGTCCCTGCGAGGAGCAGGGTGCGTGTGGCACACTGTTGGAGTCCCTTGCAACAGCATCACACCATGCTTTGACAGGAGGACAAAGCTGCCTGAAGTCATGGAATCACAGAAACATCTAGGCTGGAAAAGACCTTCAAGAACACTAAGTCCAACTGTCAACCCGGCCTACCAAGTCCCATTGCTAAAACCCTCGGTGCCACATCCACACGTCTCTGAAGTACCTCCAGGGGTGGGGCCTCCACCTCTGCCCTGGGCAGCCCATTCCAACACTTGACCTCTCCATGAAAAAATTCTTCCTAATCAAAATCTCCCCTGGACTGTTGGATTGTTATGTCCTTAGCACATCCCCACTTCACTGTAATTCTCTTATGCTGTTGGGAAATCCAAAGTACTGACCTACTCCTGCCATCACTGGCAGTCAGACTTCCCACATCTCTCAGATCCCTGAACCTCTAGGCGGGAGCTGGGAGAGCAAAGTTCCTCCCATTGGAAGCAAAGAGAAAGTCTGAGACCACCTGATGAGGCTGAATGTGTACAGGTCTATGAGGCTGGACGACATGCATCCCAGGGTCCTGAAGGCTGTGGCTGCCGAGCTGCTCTCCATCATATTTGAAAGTCATGGCTGTTAGGTGAAGTCCCCAGTGACTGGGAAAAGGGAAACATCATTCCCATTTTTAAGAAAGGGCAAAAGGAAAATCCAGGAAACTACAGGCTGGTGAGCCTCACTTCTGTGCCTGATCATGGAACTGATCCTCCTCGAACACATGTTAAGGCACATGTGAGATGAGGAGGTGATCCGAGACAGCCAGCATGGCTTCATCAATTGTAGGTTGTGCCTGATCAATCTGGTGGCCTTCTGTGATGGAGTGACATAACAAGATTGGTGGACAAAGAGAAGGTGACCAATGTCATCCACCTGTACTTCTGCAAGGGTCTTTGATATAGCCCCACACCACATCCTTATCTCTAAATTGGAAACATATGGGTTTGAAGGGTGGACTGTCCAGTGGATAGGGAATTGGTTGGATGGTTACAGCCAGAGGGATGTGGCCAATGGCTCTATGATGGCCGGGTGGAAGCCAGTGATGAGTGGCTGCTGGTTTTTAAGGGCTGAGTTTAGGCACATGGTGCTGGTAGCTGCTTGCATCTGAGACAGCAGCTCCCAGCAGTCTAGGGACTCATCTTTTAGCAAACCCCACCTGTGAAGCCAGTTTGGGGTATTTTTGTCATTCAAGAGCAAGACAGCAGGCCCGTAAGGTGCTGGAGGCAGCAAGGACGGAGGGTTGCTTACCAGGAGAGGTTGAAACACCGTGCTGCACAAGGACAGATGTCTCTCCATCTTCCTTCTCCTCCTCACTGGTAATGCCTCAGAAACAGCTCATTCCTGCAACTGAGATTAAAGCAAAAAAAAAAAAAAAAACACAGAACAAAACAAAAACAAGGCATTCTCATTATCCAGAAAGCCATGGGATTTCCCTGACACATCAGGTAGATTTTGCTAGTCTCAGCTGTTTGCCTGGTGCCTCACCAAACTCTGCACTTCCTTCAAGGTGTGCAGCAGTGGAGAAGGTAGGAGTGAAATCAGGGGAATGAGCAGGGCTTCAGGGACACCACCACTGCCTCTCGGGGCAGCGCTGCTGCAGACCTCTCCCTTAGGCAGGAAAACGCTACCACGTTCTGCAAAACTCCATTTTAACAGAGTTCAAAATACCTGAGGTCACAAATGAGCTGGCACTGACATTCACTGAGTTTTCAGGAGCAATAGCTGGCCTCCCCATTTCTGTTTGAAAAGAGGGAATAGTAACCTCGCAGACAAATCCTGTGTTTTCCTTCTGAGAGTGGCACCAGCAACACCTGGACGTGTCCCACCGCATCACTGCCTTCTGCTCAGGTGTGTCAGCATCCCGGGAGTGAGCCCCAAACACTTTGCCCTTAGATCACTCTCCAGATGTTTCAATAATTAAGAACCAAGGGAGAAAAAAGCACAGCATTGACAAAAGCAAAGATCTGCAGGAAGGGAAAAGACTTTTCATGTCTAGTCATCAGATGTTTGTGCTCTTTTCCTCCTTTTTTTTCAGAAGCTCAGTCAGACTGGCAGCAAAACCATGGTGGCATCACCACAAAAGCCTGAGAGTGGAGGATGTCACAGCACACACTGGACAACAGCTGGGAGCCCTGGAGGTACCCGCCAACAGTGAGGCCTGCCCCAAACCTCAGCATGGGCAGAAAATAGGCTGTTTTCATGTTCTCAGGGCTTTTAAAGCATTTTGCAAATTCCACATGTATCATGCTCCTCTTCCAGCACCAGTGACAGCAATGCTAGCTGAATGTCTGCCTGGAAGACATCAGTTGTGGCATCAGACCAGTTTACCATAAGGGTGCTGCTGCGAACACTTAAAATCTCTTTTCTGATAATTTTCTGAACTTCTTTATTGGGTTCAAGCGTACATTTGAAGGCAAGGGTCATTCTTAGCTCCAGTGTCCTGGCTCAAGCTATATCTGATGAAAGACAGACTGCTCTGCAAGTAACTCTCCTGTGCTTCAGAACAAGGGAGGGGACCATGTCTCCTCGAGAAAATGCCTGCACTAACAGCAGGGTAAGCAATGTAGCTCCTCGTCAGAGGGAAAAGAAAAGGTCCAACATACGTTGCGTAATAGCATTGTGCATTAATATGGCACCCTCAGATATATACACAAAGATTTATTGAGACTTATTGGCACAGAAGTAAAAATAAATACTAGTCTGATATATATATTGCTTCTATTTTCCCCAAAGCGTTTTTCTGACTCTGCTCAATTCAATTTCTCCATTACAAAATTTATGGTCCTGACAGCCCTACACTGCATTAGCCTAGCTGACTTCATGGCTGATGTGTATCAGCAGCAGCACAAGGAAGAACTGTGAATGCAAAACGTCTGCAAGACAGAGGCACAGACATGCTCCCAACGTACTGCTGAGCAGTAGCATTGCCATTAGGAAATTGCTTTGAATTTTCTAATAGAATTACAAAAGCAAGAGGAAATATACTACATTTCATCCCGCCAGAAGTCCAGCATCATAAATTACTCCAAGCACTTCTCGGCTGCAATATTACTCAATTAAACAAGTACTCCATCACCTGGGGAACATTATTACACTTGGAGAAACATAAAGACAGGAAATGTACTCTGCGAGACAAACATGGACTGCAAACAAAAGAGGGGAAATTACTAACCACAGACAAGCAAAGTGGAAGATGCCTGGCCAAAATGATTCCCAGTGCCCCTGCACTGAAATCCATGCAGGTACACAAAAGATGAATTTGGTGTCCTCTCTTGAGCAGGGTAGCCAAACAAAAACACCGACTTTTGCCCAATAAGCAAACATGAACAATCCTCATGTATATCACAGAATCACAGGGGCTGGAAGAGATCTCTGGAGATCATCTGGTCCAACACTCTGCCAAAGCAGGTTCCCTAGAGCAGGTTACACATATATCCCTCTGAGGATTTCTCACAACAAATTGTGAAACTAACCTACACCTAAAAAAGCAAAGCTTTAAGTTCATTCAGAGGAGGGCTTGAGGTCTGGTGTTAATATATAATCAAGAAGGAAGAATTTGGGGAACTCTGGAGGATTCCTCCCTTAACCTTGCTGCATCTTAGTTCGGGGTTTTGTAAAAAAAATGACCAAACCACTGCAAGTGCTATTAAAAAAGTCTGAATGAATTTAAGAACTGAATGATAGCAATGCTCTGTATTTTTGTGATGACACCTAATGCATTTAACTGTAGTGAAAATATCTAACATTATTACTAGAAAGTTTCTTTTTTTAACAACAAAAGCCACAGTTTTAACCAGACTATGCCAGGATATGTTGAATTCCTTTGGGGAACAATTCTTGAAAGAGGCAGGACCAAACCTTTTGCCTTCCATACCAGCTGTGTTACTCAGCACTTAATAGCAGCTGCAAAGTACAGCAGGAACAGGTTGGGCGCAAGGCCACTCCTCCTTTCTTTCCTTCCTCCCTTCTTTCCTTCCTCCCTTCCTCCCTTCCTCCCTCCCTCCCTCACTT